>NDXB01019670.1:38639-65227 GCA_002631895.1 Agapornis roseicollis | reverse complement strand
GGGGGGGGGGGGGGGAGGGGGGGAGAGGAAAAGGGGGAAAGAAAAAGCTCTCCTCTTCCCGCCAAAAATTATGCGGCAGCAGGTCCACAGAGTGTCTGCCAGATGACCCGCTTGTCACACTCATAATTGCTTCCCATCTGGTGTCTGGAGCACACAAAGCCTGGCCGTTTGCCAGCAAAGGACGACGCACAAACTGGCCTACTTCTGGTGACACAGGCCCTCCAGACACTGCCGATCCGCTGGATTCCGTATGGCTGAGGAGAACGTGGCATTCATTTGTAAATTGCCAGCGGCTGATTTATCCGCTCAGCCCAGCTAATGTGCTTCTCCTTTGCTGCGGGGTGCAGGCTGAGCCTCGGTGCTGGGGCAAGTCCTCTCTGGCACCAAGTTGCCACAAACACGCATTTGCCAGCAAAGAGAGATGCTGTTCTCTCATATGTCACATCACGCCAACACATCCCTGCACGTACATGCAAGCACATCCTCAACTGCTCTGATTTACAAAGCTGACTTTCCCAAACTTTGGCTTTCTATCTAAAGTATATAAACAAAATGACCTATGCATATAGTTCCTGTAAAGACTTTTGAGGCACTATGTATCACTGCTTCTGTGCATGGGTGTTCAACAGGCAGCTTCCTCTGGGTTTACTTTGTGTGTTTTATGGGTTTGCTTTATTGTTTTTTTAGGGTTTAGATTTGTTTCGGGGTTTTTTTTTTTATATATTTCGTGCTTACTGGTGTAAGAAGTGGTGTAAGAACCCTCAGAAAACTGAGCAAGTATTTCTTAACCTATGGAATAGACCGATTTAAAGCATAATGCACAATACATTGAAGAGTGCTCTAAAGCTCCATTGGTTTTGCAACCACTAAACATCAGTTTTACAAGGAGTAACTAAGATCAAGCAACTGGCCAATAGTCAGCAAGGAAGCAAATGCTAAGTAAGCAGAGCTCTCCCTTCCCAAAAGACAAAAGCACTCACTCCCCCTGGACTAGGACACAAAACAGTTGCAGACATACATCACTGGCAGCCAGTACACCGCCCATTCCCATCTTGCTTGCACTAAGGCCATTAACATCTATGTTTGTAATCAGAGGCTGTGGCAACACAGGAAAACACAAGTCAAGTAAATAATCCAGAGGAGTCTTTAAAAACAAACCCAAAGAAACACAAATTTCTCTGAAAGGTAGTAGCAGGCAGACAGACTTCCCTTTGCAGTAACAACTGTACCACTGGGGTGACACAGTTCAACAGCAGGCACCGTCAGAGGACTCCTTTCCATTCTGTTCCTCAGAAAACACACACACAATAGTGAAGCAGAAGAGAAACTGAAATTAAAAGAGAAAACCAATACACCAACACAGGCTGATACTGAGAAATGCCATATTACACATCTCTTACTCCAGATGCAAGCAGAAGCTGCTCTGAGGTTTCTTCGTAATTATTAAAGTAGAATACAGTGAGTATGAGCATTTGGATTCTTACCATACACAAAAATGTAATATTATATATAGAATCAACACAAAATCATAGAATGGTTTAGGTTGGAAGGGACCTTTAAAGATCATCTAGTTCCAAACCCCCTTACGATGGGCAGAGACACCTTCCACTAGAAGTCTCATTCAACCCACTCTTCACATCAGTTTTAGTTTGGTACAACTCCAGTAGTTATTTTCATGTAATGCCAGAATAATGATGGTAGGAACTGGGCTTCCTCTCACCAAGCAATTCCTTAAAGACCATTTTTTTAAAGTAAAACCCAGGCCTATGAGTAAAGCTTCCAGAGTCTTCATATACCCAAACTGATGGTTGCAGTTCCTTTCAAGTTTGCCTTACTGGCAGTCCAGCTGCTCTGCCTGCTTTCACTGAGCAAAGTTGACATGGAAAAATTAACTAGTCACATCATTAGACTTCACTTTCATCTGCCTGCACTTTGCCTCGATTTTAGATGTCAGCAGCCAGCCACGACCACAATAAATGCTCTACAGCTGGCCCACTTTGCTTGTGCAAGCAATGGAAAACTTCACACATGCAAACATGAGAAGGTCTGCAGGATACTCATATAGTGGCCTGGCTGTGACAGCCCCAACCCCAGTAAAGTCCCAGTAACACTCAGTTTGCTTGTACAGCTTAAAACTAGATAAAACAAATTACCAGGACATATTTGTGAGGAACTGGCTTGTGTTAGTCTCTCTTGTGCTATTCCTTCAACAAATTATCTTATAATAATTGTCTGCCATTTATATTTTGTCACAAATCCAGGAGAGGCAATAGATTCTATGATTCTATATTATCTACTGAATGCCCATGTTTCTACCAAGATAAGAGAGTCACAGTGGAACACTAATTCAGAGTAATACATGTTTGTTAGGACTAGTTGGGGGAGGAGGGGAATCATCCTGCACAGCTTACACCTGCAGTTTGACATGCACATATACATACATGTTAATTTAACAAGCACCAAGTGTTTCAGTTCTCAAATAAAAGGCACTTAGAGTAACCTGGTACATAGATGCTTTATTTCTGATGTTAATGTGGTCTGTATTGTATGTGAGATTCTCTTACATAAAAGAAAAGTTTGTAGTACAACAAAAACTAGGATAAACAAGGCATTTGTTGCACATTATGTCAAACCTTAAAACAAAAATACGGAGTAATATGTATTTAGGTTTCATGCAAGTTTGGCTGCTGCACGTACAATCTACTTATAAACTAAAAGAAATGCAAATGCACACAACATTCAAAAAGTAATAAAAGATGCCTGACATATGAAAGATTAAAACCTTCCTGCTAAAGCAACAAAGTAGGAGTTAACTGAATGATCCAACCAATACCAACACAAATTAATACTACTTACCATAAATCTATGCTTAAACTTGGTATAGGCAGTTTTGGTGATACCACTTCTACTGAAATATATCATCCAGGTTCTAGATATTCACTCTCTTTTAATTACTTATTTCATTTTTTGTGAATTAGGTGCTGTCTCCAGTATTATATGTTGCTGTTCATTCTGGTAATGCACACCGAAATCTAAGACTGCCAAGAATTTCAATTGCCTCCTCTCAGTCTTCCTAGGTCAGGAGTAATCCTGGCATGATGGGTATTTTCTGATCTCTTTCTTATACAGAATTCCTCCCCCTCCCTCCCTTAAAATTTTGATGTAAATTTAAAACTGCTAAAAATGTTTATGCCTACTACTGTCATAGCCAGGCAAATATTTAATATCAAAAAGCTCCTAAAAATGAGGATTATATAACCTTTGAGATGTTTAAAAAAGTTTAACAACCCATTACCTTCCTTGCGCCACTCATCCCGTATTAAAATTCTCCCTTAATAAGTTATTCTCTGCCATCTTTGATATTAAAGTGATAGGAATACTTTCCATACCCTGCATAGTACTGGTTGGTCTCATAAAGTTAACTAGAGAACCTGACATCATTTTTGTAATTTTACATACAGTGCATATGATGCTCGCTCTTTCCATCTCTCATAGCAGCAAGCCGATTCTGCCACTATCTGTAGCAGCACACCCGGGAGTGGAGAGGAAGAGTGTTTGAATTATAAATAACTAAAACTACAGTGTACAAGTCTATTTACCTGTCAGTATTTGTTGATAGCACACCATCATAACTTGCTTGAAATTAACTACATATAAATCTCTACAACAAAAGCAAACCAAAACATTCCTTCAAAAACAAAAGAAGACATAAAATAAGTGCAAATACCTAAAATAGGCAACTAAAGCAACTGTTGTGACCTGTATACCTTTAAATAAGGACAAAGATTTTCTATAAATAAAAGAATGTTCTCTTTGCTCTTCAAACATACAGTAAGTATATAATGGTCAAACTTAAGTGCAGATACAATTGTTCTGAGATCCAAGGTGCCAAGTTTTTTCTTTTTTTTTTTCTTTTTTTTCTTTTTTTTTTTCTTTTTTTTCTTTTTTTTCTTTTTTTTCTTTTTTTTCTTTTTTTTCTTTTTTTTCTTTTTTTTCTTTTTTTTCTTTTTTTTCTTTTTTTTCTTTTTTTTCTTTTTTTTCTTTTTTTTCTTTTTTTTCTTTTTTTTCTTTTTTTTTTTCTTTTTTTTCTTTTTTTTTTCTTTCATATATATTTAAAATGCATTAGGTTTTAGCTCCTATGCAGGATGAAGTACTCCTGGGTCACCATTCCTTTCTAAGTATATTTAAACAAGGTACAGGAATAGTTGCTGTA
This sequence comes from Agapornis roseicollis, assembly GCA_002631895.1. Classification (NCBI taxonomy): domain Eukaryota; kingdom Metazoa; phylum Chordata; class Aves; order Psittaciformes; family Psittacidae; genus Agapornis; species Agapornis roseicollis. Next base: position 61,014 of record NDXB01019670.1, on the reverse strand, counting down.
TAATACAGGTATACCTTGTTATTATTCTGTAGACCAACATGATTTAAAGGTTATAGTGCAATATTTATGTAGATGTAACATACAGTATAGATTTGTACGCTTCACCACTGTAATTTTTCTGCTATGCTATACTTTAAACTTGTCCTTTTTCTGAATTTTAGCTGTTTTGACAGGAAACAACATTGGCTTCTAGACAACCTGCATACATATAAATATCTACATTTAAGCTTTAAAATGAAAATAAATTATAAAAACAGACTCCTTTCCAATTTACAAAATTTTCCCTGCTCCTACATACTGTACAATACATTCAACAACCATCTCATTTTGAGATTTATGAAGAAAATACTGATGCTTTACACTAAACCCTAATTCACCCCCCTCTGCCTACTTCTAGTACCATTTGCAAATAAATATATTTAACACTGTAGTTAATTTCATTGTTTTGCAGCATACCAAAAAAATTAGTAGTGCAACTTTCTATCCTTCCTTTATACTCCTTTTCATTGTGTTTCTTTATATACTATGAAAATGCTACATAAGCAAAAGCACATTCAGTCATGTATGTTGCTCATTTGGAAACCAGTAACAACCTATAAACCTACTCTATATTGAAAATGCACTAACAGAAAAAAAGCAATGCAAGTCAGAATAAATATGAAAATTGACCTAAAAACTGTGTGTAGCCAGTACTGCAATGTATTTTACCATTCTTTATCATACTCTAGGGGTTACTTTTTAACATTCAAGAAATTCATTGCAGAACTGGTTGTACAGAAAATATGAGAACTTCATGTCTGTTCTTCGCCAGTCAAAAGAAGAAAGGAAGCTTTAAGGTAGCTTAAAGGTTCCCCTTGGCAAGACTGTCTCAAAGGAAAACCTTAATTCACAAGTACTGTGCTAGAATCACCTTCACCATTGTGTTAGTTTCAATGGAAAGAGATGGCTGGCAGTTGCAGTGACCATCACAGTATCAGAGCCCTTGAAGTGCTGTTGGTAGCTGTGTAAGTGCTTAGGTATCTTCTTGCTTGCTCAGTCACGATAAGCTGGTCTTCTGTTTTTCCATAAACAACTGCTTCCCATTCACAATTTGACTGCATAAAAAAAAAAAAAATCAGTTTAAAAGATTCTTTCCACTAAAATACTTGAGCAATTCTCATACAACCTTTCAGAGTAATAGTAAATTGTCATGGCCTAGCAATATTGTATTTTACTGAGGAGGATTCAGTTCTACAATGGAAGACCTAAAACCTGTGACAGAGCTTCCTCTCCACTCCTTAATCCAATTCTCCAGCATGGCATCTGTGTTACGCTTTAAGTTCTAACACACAAAATGAAAAACACTCTTGAAATGAGACTAGTTCAACAACTGATACATAAAAGGAAAGCTAGTTAATTAAGTCATCTTCTCTTTGGATATCTTCCCCTTTAAATGTGCTCAGTTCAACAGGCAGGAAAGTACGTTATTGACAGCTGTCTGGAGACACCAAGGAAGGCAAAATGGTTTGGCAGCCAGAAAAGAATACTGTGAAGGACCTCACTGAATCAAAACGGCAGCTGTGGCAGAACGGTTGGACGTTTTTGGGAATGTATTAGAAATGGCAAAGGAAGTAGGAATAAAAATAATGAAAGAAAGAATAACCAAGCCACTAATCCTGCCTCTTCCATGAGGCAAACTCTCAAGCACAGTTGCATGACTCACTGAATCTCAAGCTGATTTGTAGCAGCTCTAAACTGGACATGACACCAGCAGATTGTAGCATAATGAAGAATGCAATATTCTTTCCCTTCCTCATTGAACTAGAAATTGATCCAAAGGATGAGTTCCATGTATAGATGCACAGAGAAAATTGGCCATTTGAGTTTCTCTAGAAATTTAGCAGGAATTGATTCACAGAAAGGCCTTATGGTTATACAGGCCATTAGATTGTGAGGAAATTTCTCAAGGGAAAGAGCAAAAACAGAAAGATGGTTCAATGTGAATATTTGTGAATATAGTATGACTAAGCTCCCCTTTTAAGTACTGGAAGAGCATAGGTCTGGGACACATAGATGTATTCATCTTTGCTGTAATTCCCAGCAGTTAATTCCTTTTCTGAAATACCATGATTAAATGGAGGCTTGTTCTTTCTTCTCATAAGAAAGGATCAGAAAGTAATATTGTTGCCCCTGTACTTAAAACCACATCATCATTAAAGCAATTAAGTGGGGCATGAAGACAAGGCTCCAGGTCCCCTGCCTTTTGTTTTGCTGTTGTTGTTTGAGTTGTTTTAATTAATACAGAGCTGTAGATATTCTGAGGAGACACAAAAATTGTATGTGCTAACTTCCTACGGGGAAAACCGGAACAGGTACCAAATCACCTCAAAGAGAATCTCTCCCTAAACCTGGTAGCCAAGACACACACAGGTGAAAAATAGGTTCCACAGTTTTAACAGTACAGAAAATAGACAGAAGTACAAGAACAGGCACATTACAATAACAGTTACCAAACAGAACCTGTAGATGAACTCCACTTAATGAATCCCACAGAGCTTATTAATGAAGTAAGCACCAGCCACATTTGAGAAACTTAGATGCTATAGAGGATTGGTTTGCACCGAGTGAAGTCTTCCTACTGCTGCACTTGGGTACTGAAACTTGTTTTGTAGTTCTATCCTATCCTCATTGGTTTCCCCACATTTAAATTTGAGAGGCAACTCAGTGAAATATCAGGGTTGTATTTAAAGACCTTAGCTACGAATAAACACTTTGTGGACAAATGATCAACTTACAAGAAATAAGGATCACGGAAACACTGATCAAAACTAGATCACTGAATTGAACAATTCTAGATATTAGTACAAGACAGAAACAAAATAAGTCTTTGTTAAGCTGAGAACAAAACTATCAGAATTCTTTGCATCCAGACCTGAAAAGCTTTTTCCATTTTGACATTTTTTGAAGCACATGCATTCATTTTCTTCTTAATTACTGCATTTGCTTTGTTTGCTGGATTTGCATCCTGGTTTTCTGCTGTCAGGTTACATTTGTTGTCATGTATTTCCAACAATGGTACTGTTAATAAAGATGTGGCATATGTATATTCTGACTATTGACAAAAAAGAGGGTAGGAAACAGGAACAATAATCAGTACTTAATAACAAAAATAGAATAAACAAACAAAAAAAGTCTTTATCTTCAACTGCTGTGATCAGAGAAGCCAAAAGGTAAGCAAAGCAAATACTATCAGAAAGACCCTAGGAAAGAATCTGAAAAGAAAAAGTACATTATGTGAGGAACTAGGCGGGTATATATACCGAGCACAGTAAAACAAGTAGCTGCTAGCAAGATTTAGGCAGCACTGAGTAGACAACTTCTTGCATGTAAAGCCAGACTACAGCTGATTACACTTTGTTAAGAACAAGACTTGATAAAGTGGTAATTAGAGAACAGTTTTAAAGAAAGAAGCTTGTTATTCATTTCTAGTATTACCCTTGTGAAAGTGAACACAAGGAGACTGGAGTAAAAAAAAAAGATCACATATCAGGAGGAGAAGTATCAGGAGGAGGAACTGCTTTAAGTATTGAAATAAGCACTGGAATGATCATGCCAGAAGAGCTTTATATGCTGGTAGTATTTATGTAAATAAAAAGAAATTAATTCAGCTTCATTATATCAAAGCAGAAGAAAGGTATAGGCAATGTTAAGAGAGCAAAATTAGATGAGGATAACAGTGGCATATGTACTTGTTTACTCACAAAGCCACCCTCAAACTGCATTAAAATACCTTTACATATTTATTCTACCTCAGACCTCATTCCTAACTTATTATCACATGGAAACACAATTTCTACCTAAGTATTGGTCTGGTTTTCATTTTTAAAATCAGATACTGACACTATCTTTCTTTGCTAAGATAAAGTGTTTCTGTAGTACCTGCATCCCTCATTAATGTGGAAGAAAAGTATTTTTTTCCCAGTCCACTGCCTTTAATATACCACAGCATCATAGTGTATCTTGATTCTACCTCAATAACCTGAACATCAGTGATGCACAGTATACCATGTCATAACAACACATTACTAAGAGAACACCATTTCTGTTTTGAATGCCTGCAGCAACACTGCTCCTCCCAGTACAGGGAAGTTCTTGGGAAAGTGGGGAATTTCCACTAGGTGGCAGGGCACGTAATACCTAGCACGCAGACACCTAAGTTTGGCAAAGCTTATGAAGCATTTAAGGTGGGAATTTAGAAAACCAGCTACAATAATCAGAAAGGGGTATGACTTAAGCACCTCTTCTTTTTAAGGACTTTGGCTCCTACCTCGTGCATATAGCACTATAACTGATCAAGAGTCACAGACATTTACTCTTTCAGAATTAAATACATGCATATATTAAGAACTAGTAGAATAAAGCTTTCCTATAAGCTGCAAGACTAAAGATTCATCTATTTAATCAGTCAACTGGGAAAATATTGGGCTGCTTTTTAAAGGAATGAGGGACCAATCCAGCCCCAGTTCTGAACTCTTGATGTCTTGGTTATTGAGGCAGAATTATTCAAATTGCTTTCACGCAGAGGAAGCCCACAAACATCATCTTCTGCGTGCCTGGTATTTCTTAAAGTATTCCCCCACTACGTGAAGCAGGAAAAAGAAAAACATGCTGCCTACTGTGCAAGTAGGCATTGTCAGAAAATGTCTGCCAGACTATCAAGCATGCAAAGCACAGGGGTGAATGCCATTTTCCTGGCATTCAGAGTGCCATATATGCTAACGTTTATAGGTAAGCAGCATGGAAGCAGCTTTGCAGTAACAGCAAATCTGAAAAGCGACCACATTACTTTACCAGTCCTGCTGTGGAGGCCTGAAAAGAAGAATTTATGCACAAATTCAAGCCTAGTGTTTAAGTATTGCTTAAGTACTTCAAGTAGCACTTGAAACTGAAGGTGATTTTCTAGCCTCAATCCAAACACTTTATTTTAGTCGATAGAATGAAAGACACTCAGTTCTATATTAATATTGCTACCAGTAATGCTCTTCAGTAGCTTAATACTTACCTGTACACCTAGACTGTTATCTTCTATGACGAGCTGGGCACCAACCTCTTCTTTTTCCCATGGATCTAGGACCAGTGATTTTCTGACTTTTTTAGAAGAGTTGTGCTGCAATAAACATTTTGCAGAGAAAAATTGTAAAATATTATTTAAAAGTAGCCATTTCCTATGTGAAATTATTATTGTAATGTTACCTCTTGTTTGCAGCTTTTATACACAGTATCATCTTCCTCCTTGAGAAATATGTCTGTTCCAGTTTCTTCTTTCAAAACTTCCCTAATGTCTTCCTCCAAGAAGGCAAGTGGTTGTGACTAAGTTAATTAAAATTGGAACAGAAAACACAGCAAATCTGTTAGCTGCTAGTTTTTACTATATTCTACTTTCAGGCCATAAAAAACATCTTGCAAAATACAGCAACAGATAAAAGGATTTAAGCTATTGTAGTTAACAACTACAGGTCAACATTTCAAGGCTATGAGGAGTTTTTACTTCATTTTACGCCACATGATTTCTAGCCAGATAAAACACATACACAGTGCCTCAAAAAATGCAAGGCAGCATTGAAGAAGACATGCAAACTACTTGTTTGCATTTATTAGCAATGGTTACCAACTGACAAAAGGGATAAAAACACTTGATATATACTAGACATATGTATGTACATATACATGCATACCAACATACTAAAAAACTGTACTATAGAAGTATTACTGTTGTAGAGAAAGCAATTTATACCAATCTCAACACAAATCTTTGAATAAGACATTGATAGTCCTTAGTACAGAATCTCACAGAAGCCATACAGATGGCCCCTTTGTGTACCAACAGGAGAAGAATTCCCTTAAGCCCTCAAAATTTGATTTTGAACAGGAGGTTAATAGAGGACAGAAACAGGAATGCCAAACCACTCCATTTGCATAGTGAGAATCTATAGGGTAACACAGATGGTGCCAAGCCCTGTGGCAAAGTCTGAGCTACCCTTCTGTGTTTGCAAAAAAAAGAAGTAGTCAATATACATTGGCTGGAATTTTTTCAGAATTTGAAAAGCATATGTCTACTGAATTCCAAAAGTTATTATGCATTAACCTACCTTAGCTAGGCTGGGAAGAGAGCAAAAACTGAATTTATTTCGAACAAACAGACAAACAAAGTAATGTTACCTACAGTCAACAACAACAACAAAAAACGCCTTCTGTGACAGCCAGAAGAATCAGAGAAACCATGAATTGCCATATTAAGGTTTTGGGGGTTAGGATGAAGAAAACTGTGGATGTTATTCAAATAAGCCCCTAGGACGGATAAAACACTTCCAAACATCTTCTCATCAAAAAAGTTCTCAGAATACTAGCATGCTGTGATAAAAACCTCGTTTCAGTCCTACCACTGTAGAAGAACCTAAACCATAAAACAACTCAGTTCTTACATAGTCCAGAGGACTCAAAGATAGTGCAGTTTTTCAAGGCAAATGTCACAGTTGCTTAAAGTAGCAAGGTCAGTCACATTCATCTGCACCAATCTGCTCTTATTAAATCATCCAGTTGGAGGACTCACACCCATTCACTCTCTCACAATTTTAATTTGGAGAAAAAAAAAATAATAAAACCCAAACAAAACCAAAACAGAATGAAAGCATTAAAATTAAAATCTCAGCCAATAATGTTTCCACCTTGGAAAAGGCAGTGTTAGCAAGGCTACACAAATTTAAAACAACTCACAAATGTAGAACCAGTGTGTTCAAGATTACTATGGGTCAAATCATTGTATGTGCCAAATACCATTCAAAAAGACAATACTCCATACTAAGTTGAAGGATATAGTCTAACACAAAATCTAAAACATTTCTGAATCACATTCTAGCTGTTCTCTAGGATAACTGGAATGTCGCTGAGACAACAGCATTGCTGGAAAATGCTTACTAAGACCATGCTGAGGCTTACAATAATTCAAAAACAAGAGGGCATTTAGATTTTCAACAAAGAAGAAATTAAACAAGGTCATTGCATACCGTAAGTTTGAGTGGCCCATACTTTTTTTCCTGAGCAGCCAAAGCATTTTTAAAAGGAGTTGGCGTCCTTGGTGTTGAACCCAGAAGAGATCTTCTAATTGTGGGAGTTCTAAAACTATTCAAACATAGAAATGTTCATACATGGTCTTTAATATTTTACTTTATCAATAGTAATGTAGAATCTAAGTAACAGTTTTAAATGACTTAATTTACAGAACAGACATCAACATTGTGAGTCTGAAAGTATTAACATCATCATAGCATTACCCAAGGTATAATTAACTTTAATTGGATTCTGTTCAGTATCTTAAAAAAGGAGACATTTTAACTAAGTAGAAGTAGCATTCTGTTTTAAGCTAAAACCAGGAAGCCAGTTCGTTTGTACACAGGTATTGAAGTGTTAGGGGGTTTAAAGTATAGCTAGGTATAAGGGGTTTCACAGTATAGGTAGACTAATTTTTCAGTGTTTAGAAAAATGTGGTTTTATTTGAGCAACACCACTGGATGTTTAATGCAGTAATCTTACCCCACATTTTCTTTTTGATCTTTTGGTGTCATTTCCTTGTGTAGAGGAGTCGTAATAAGAACTTTCTGCCCACAGATTGGAGTCGATGTAAATGCAGGATTTTCAAGGTTAAACTGTTCATTTCCAGAACAAGTGTTGAAAAACTAACCATAAGAAAGAAAAAAAAACCCCTAAGCAACCATAAAGGACAAAACTTCACCACTGTAATGAGCAGTAAAGAACAAAACAAAACAAAAAAAAACCTGAAAGGCTTTTACTGAAAAATTCCAATAAATTCTTCTTGACTTACACTCCAAGACATTTGTGATGTTTATTGCCAAAACTTTGATTTTCTCCTTAAAACCCTTACTGCTTAATTAGGTCACAGAGACACAGGTCTCTAGCAACAATTTGCATGAGAAAGTGTGAGCTGAGACATAACCCCTTCCCCTCCATCCCTCCCCCCCCGTTACTCTTCAAAACAGAGAAAATGAGTAATTTAACAATTTCTTTTTAATGTATCTACCCTTATGCAGATGTTTTAAGAAGTTTTTTTGACACATTTGTTTAGACTACAGTATATAACTAGGGAAGAAAGTACTTGTGATTTATAATCTACCCACTACAGCCTTCATGTTTAGCCATATTAAACATAAACTCACCTGTGATGGAGAAAATGGTAGTGTTTTCACTGGTGTATGCTTTAGTGCAACATTGATGACATCATTACACAAGCCATCATTCAGTTCATTAACCGGTGACTGCCCAACACGCAATCTCTTTTTCTTTCTTAGGATGGTAGGTGGAGTGCTGAGTTTAGGTATGTTTGGAGTTGTTGGAAAAACTGCTTCTTCCTCGCTACTGATGCTACTTTGTTTTTTGCTGTCAAGCACAACGCTGACATTGTACTGGCACTCGGCAGCCCCTTCATTGTGTTGAGTCTGCATTAGTTTTAGGGGAGCTTGCTTGACAGGAGACGCAACAGCCTTTGAAAGCTCAAAACTGGCGACATCGCTCCACACGACAGGATCCTAGGAGGCAAGGTGCAAAACAACAAAACACTAGCATGCTTATCCAAGATTACTGCACGATGTCCAAGCCAACCTAACAGCTCTCTACCTCCAGAAGCCATATATTGAATTATTCTCCTTTTATAGTTCACACAACCCTAAAACACTGAATATTTTAAAATAAAATTCTTTTAAAACAAGTCACTCAGTATGGGCGAAACTACAGACCAGTACAAAATAAGGTGATTTAAAGAGTATTTACACTTTTCACACATCATTAAAGCTTATGTTCCTAAATTTTTTAAATTTTTTTTGTTTTAATACAGACTCACAGATTCAATAAGCTCTAGTGTCTCTTCAAATTCTGGAATGGCCTGTAGAGATGGTAACACTGTATTTGTTTCCACAGCCAAATACTTAGGTGGTGAATTCTGCTGAACAGATGTGCCCTGGGTCTCATCTATGCTGTAGAAATCAGTTGTTTGCTCCCCAAGGCTACTTAGTGTATTAGACATGCAATCTTCCATGATGAAACTTCCAGACCAACACGGTAAGTTTCCAGCTTGCTAAAAAGTATGAAGAAACATGTTAATTTTATTCAACTTGAGAAGTTGAAAAGAGCCAACTATGTGACCGCGGGGGGGGGGGGGGGGGGGCAACAGAGCCCCGCCCCCCCGCAACCCCCCCAGCGCCCGGAGCAGCATCGCCTGGGGGGGGGGACACACACAGAGACACNGGGGGGGGGGGGGGGGGGGGGGGGGGGGAGGAAGGCAGCATGCAGGAAGACTAAATGTAACCGCTAATTTTTGCTTTTTTAAATACTAATTATCTGCTTGCATTAATGCAGTTAGTATTCTCCTTACATTAACATACTCAACATTTTCAAATTGCGTAAGATTTTAAGATCTTTATCTTACCTCTCATTCTTATCATATACATGCTTATACCTTAGATAATTATGGGTTGTATTGGAAGCCACCTCTGATGCAAGCTTCCTGTGTTCCTGAACATTAGTACATTACAAAGTCATCTTCACTATAGAACACAGGTGCATTTTAAGATTAGAAAGTGTATCTAGATATGCAAAATAGTTCTTGCTTGAGCTGGTATTTTTTTAACGCAGATTCTGCATTGATAGATTACTTCTAAATGGTTATCCCATTTTAGTACACTGTTTACTACTCAAGAAACTGATTTTAATTTCCACTGAAAATTTAGAAGCAGATTCTTCTAGATAAGCAGAATGCTGAACTGTTTCAAGGGAATGCCAGGAATAACTCCAGCACATAAAACTTAAGTTCATCTGTAATCTAAATTAGTGATCAATACTGTTAGGTTGATTAGGTATCTGATGCTGTTCACAGCCCTCTGTTCCTGAAGAAGTAAGTGCCTGTCATCTGCAAGTTCCCTAACTCTACTACAGTACATGTAAATTTTGTATAGTGCAAATTCATACATGTCATATCCAAATGTGGATATTCAGTATTGCAAGCACTCACACATAAGTTTGATAAAAATATAATCTACAGCACATTTTGAAATCAAATAGAACAAAACTTACGTATTTTTCACCTTTCCCTGTTGAGTAAATGATCAACATTGCTGACCCATAAAACCAAACAGTGGTGATACCAACAAACATGATTCTCTTGAAGCAGATTAAGATCTTGGGTCTTAGGAACAGCTGCCAAACTGTAGGTCATATTTCTGCTGTTTCACAGTTTAGAAATGGCACTAAAAATAATCAGCCTCCATTCTAATATATAGATTTTGTTTTACAACCCAACAGCCACAGGTTTGATTTTAGAAGATCAGGTGAAGAAACACTATACAAAACCAAACATCCATTACTAAATTGATGAGGATTATCCTCAGTAAAGCATACTCAAATATTTATAGAGATTCACGGTCCTTACAGAAGATGCTCGTTTTTTTCTGATTTCACTCTCTACTGACATAAGTAGCAATTCAAGTTCCTTTATTTTCTTTTCTTTATCAGGATCATCATCAATAAATGACTGCTGAAAAAATTAAGAAAGAAGCCATTACTATTTTCCCCCAACTGTCCACTGTAAACATAAACATTATAACACCGCTCAGTTTTAACAGCAATCCACACCTTGTGGGAACAGAATTGTTTAAGCAGTATCGTATTTTGTAGTACAGTAGCCACTTGCAAGTGGAACAACACCAGGGGATGGATCTGATGTTCAAGTGGTATACAAGCTAAAAATTTAACAGGTCGCTAATATGATCTGTAAATGCTCAGTGTGCTATAATGCTTTTTAACCAAAAGTCACTCAGTTCTGCCTTTAATAGAAGGAACAACATTGGCACCTTGGTAGATGTGTTATGTTTTCATGTGCTTTTTAGAATTTTGAGTTATCTAGCCTCACTAACTGCGCAAAAAAGAGCTTCAAATCAGTACTTGCTGACAGAACGTCTACACAAGCAATCCTACCACTACTGTCAGAAAATTAATTAGTTTTTCTGGTTGACTGGTTTGTTTTTAAACTTCTTAAAACTTTCTACTATTGCTGTAAATACAGGTAAGTGAAGATATATGCCACGAGTTTCAAGATTAGTTATACTCCTCAGTTTAGAGAGGACTTCAAGGAGTATATTCTCTTCATTTTACAACATGTGTTAACACATTACCTCAACTACGTTGGAAGAAGCTGAAGTATGCTCTAGACAGCTGCCTTCTGGTGAGGCATACTGGTATGCTGGAATCTAAAAAGACATAAATCATTTCACAACCCCTGAAAAAGGATACAGAATTATCTCTACTGTACATAAATTATTTATTATGGTTTACAAATCCTAACTTACTATAGCACAGAAATGCTCAACAGTCTTTATTCTTCCAGATTTGATTCTTGTTCCAAACCCAATAAATCATTTGAAACTGGAAAATACTAATTATTCTGCATGTTGAACTTACATGTGTCTGAACAGGTATGTAAAACTGATTCTGAGTGTGCAAGTGCTCCATAGTCAGACAATGCTGGGGCTGAAGTTTGGATGAGCTATCTCTTTCAGACTTTATGCCTTCTTGTAAATATCCTTCCTGTTCCACCTTTCTTCGCATTGTTGAATTCCAGTGATTTTTAATCGAATTATCAGTCCTAAAATTAAAATGTACAACAGTGACTGGTTTCCATACCTTGAAGTTTAAAATATGGCATAATTTATGGGGTTGTTACAGTAGGTTAATCTGAAGCCACAAATACAGAAACTCCAGCAGCTTGGACTGAAAGTTTCATTACCTGTGGGGTTTTGGCATAATCACTAGAAAGCTACTCACACTTAGAATCATAGAATAGTTAGGGTTGGAAAGGACCTTAAGATCATCTAGTTCCAACCCCCCTGCCACAAGCAGGGACACTTCCTTCTACTGAACTTCAAGTATGCAGAAAATTGACAGTAGCAAAAGAAAAAGCCTTGGTTTTGGCTACTATGAGCAAGAACCTTTTTTCTTGGATGCCTGGACTAACCATGTGTTCTTTGTCACTACATTATTTACCCTCTGCTACAAATCTACAGAACATAAAGCTAAGACAATCACCCTACTGTCCCACAGTATAATAAGGGCACTGTAGTCAACATAGTCCACTGGAAGACCTCTCATATAAAAAAAAATAAAAAAATTACAGCCTGCTTTATGTTTAACATGCAGCTTTGTAGACAAACATCTCACTACCTCTTGGTGCCCTTGAGCTTGTATGGAGAACAGCAGGCATGGCAGAAGACCAGTGCTCACTGTCATTCCCATCAGAAAGAAAATGCCTGCAGTTTGAAAAGCAGGCTGAAATCACCTTTAACACTAAACAAGCATAAGGCAAGAGTAGAGTATGAATGCATTACAGTCTTAAATACTAGCCTTGGAGAGAAGTCCACAGAAATAAAAATTGCTTTAAGACCTTTAATTGCTTTTCATTCATTCAAGCTCAACTCCAAGCAGAATTCCCCTTTTCACCCTAATCTTAGACTCTACTAATCTTCTGGGTCTAGAATCCAATCTTTAGCTGATAGTCTCATCTTGGATTTATTTTCAACAAATAAGTTAGTGATTTAGGAATGCCTCTGTCCTTAGAAAGTCATCCTTCCTCTCCAAAATTCTGTTAAGATGCATCAATTCCCTTCCTATTCCTCCAAAGGATTTCCTGTGATTCATGTATGTGTATTTAATGAAGATGTCACATTTTTAAACATGTATCTCTAAATACTCATTCTCCCACCATGGCAAGTTCAGACATTTCTTAGGCACCCCTACAGTCACCACCTCCCTCAGAGAGGGACAGCTGAACATTGAGTTTTAATTAACAGTACAAGGTAACAAAATTATTCCATTGAAACACTAAAAGTCTGTATTTCCACAGGCATGTAAGTTGGCAATCACACCTGAAACAAAGATAAAGAGAACAACACATATAATTAAAAACCTAGATGGTAACCAGCTAGCTTAGCAATGCATGACTCCTAAGCCTAGACTTTTGAAGGTTACAAAGATACTCTTTTTCAAGTGTCCTGTTTAACAAGAAATATTCCACAAAAAATAATTTCTGATCTTAAGTCTAAACGAAAGTCACCCCCAAATGCATATCAATGAAGGCACTTTGACATTATGTCATAGGATATTAAAGCATTCTTCCACTATTACTTGCAGTTACTCTCTTCATCTCCACTACAGTTTTTATTGTGATCAGGAGAATTTCTGAAGGGACGCGTTAGAGGCCTTTTTATTGGTTTTGTGGCTTATTAAGGATACAGAATCAAATGCAAAAGATTTTTAAAAAAATCAGCATCAAGATAAAGATGTTGTGACATAAATTTCAGCACATGCTCTCTAACTAATAAATGACATTGCAAAGAGTAGTGTGATGACAGTTTTCCATATTCCAATATTTAACACAGAGTTGAAAAGCACCTTCCAGGAAGAAGTTTTGCTATTTCAGCCCATCGGTTTCCCAAACGCTTGTGAGCTTCATAGATTATTCTGTCCTCTTCCTCTGTCCATGATGACTTTTTTACCTCAGGATTGAGATGGTTATGCCATCTTTCTCTGCACTGCTTGCCTATTCTTCCTTTCAGGTGTTTTGCAATTAGAGACCAGCGCTTTGGACCATACTTCTGAACTAATTCAATAACCTGGAACACAGACGAAAGCACATTACAATTTCAAAACCTAATTTTCCCAAGTAAAGACTGAGAATACTGATAAACTCATATTTTGGAGTACAATTTATAATAGCCAACTTGATAAGATACTAGGCCTAAGGAGGCAGACAGCGACATAGGATTTTAAAAATATTTTTTTAGAATATAAAAAATTATTTAACTCCAAATTCACTGTGTTTAGAATGTAAGTATATACCAATAAAAACAATTTGGAATTTTTCTTTCTGTCACCCACTGCATGAGCTGACATTACGAAAGACCAAAAAAGAAGCTGGTAAAGATGCTTGGTTTGACTTTTTTCAACACACATATAATATATGAGGAAAAACCCCACGTCTACTCCCAACCTCCTTCCCATTTTTACGTGTTTTTTTACACATTAGAAGCTTTTTCTTAAAAGGCTAACAAGAACTGTAAAAATAGATTAAGAAGAATATATTCTTAAGTTGACAAATACTATTTTTGGACATCTTAAGAGAGTTTTAAACACTAGGAATTAAGCAGCCAATTTGAAATACTGTATGAGAAAACTGTAAGCAGTTTTCCTCCCTAAAGGACAGTCCAGATTTTGCAGGCAAAAAGTGTGGATTAACAGAGGCAGGGAAAAGGAGTCTAAACCACCACTGCTAGCTTCTTTAAGAGTAGAGCATGAAATAATTGCCCTTATTCCCAACCCCTTTAAGTCTGGTAGATCTAAGGAACAAACAATGTGAGACCTTTGATTTTCAGTGCTGTACAGGTATCTTTATTTGGTAAGCTAGCAATCTGCACAAAGGGAAACTAAATGCTTGAGCAGACCAGACATTCCATCCACTTAAGAGCAGCTGCATTATTTTTATCTCCTCACACAGATTAATTATATTCTGTATGATATAATGTAATTATCTATGCCACAAGGTGCATCACACATCATCTTTCTTGGAATGAAACCTAAGAAAAAGTACACATTCTTAGCAGTCATATGCCAATTTCGTTACAGCAAAGGAATACAGTAACAATTAGTTTTTATTACCCTCTGATCTTCTTCTTTAGTCCATGGACCTTTAATCAATTCTGGGTTTAGCACCCTCTGCCATCGATGCTGGCACTGAAAATCTGAACGATTCTGAAATAGTTTGAGAAGACCAATGCAGTTGTTAAACGCTTGCATACATAAAACTGTAAATATCAGCTATCCAGAATTACTACCTTATTTCAAATAGAGAAACTTATTCAGACCTTTATTCTAATAGATAAAATCTCCACTATTATTTCTTCCATTTGCTTATAAAGGCTCTTCTCCAGAAAAAACAGCCTTGCACAAAGCTCTAATCTAATTACTTCAGTGTTCTTACTTGATAAGCAAATTGAGGACTTACTCTTCTTTAAAAAAAACTCAGAATTTTTATCCTCACAGCTCCACTGAACTTTTGACATTATCTACAACTTATATAAGAAATTTTTAAAGGAAATTCTTTCAAATAAAAGAATAAACTTTTTTTAAGTCTCAAATGTACATATTTTCAGCTTTTTCCTAGTATGCTAAGGAAACAGTATATATTGAGTTTAGCTAACATATACTAATTAAACAACATTGCTTTTTCTGTTCAGGACAGATGGTGCTTTTCTGTAGCTTCTCTCAGGATCTTTTGAAATATTGTTCCCAGTTATGAAAGAAAAGTAAGGTTTCACTTAGCCTTCTCAAAGCTGTTTCTAGAGAAGTTTAAGACTCTCTGGGTTGGTCCAATTCTTAGAAATATTCAGGCAAGAGCCTGCTCCAGCATAGCATACTGTTACGCTTTTTATAACACTGGGACATGATTATTTACTCTCTTCAGTGCAAGCTGATGGATAGCAAGTACAAATTTCAAGATTTTGCTGAGCTTGTCTACCAAGAAAAGCCTTACCAGGCTAAGTTGAAGTTAAATAAGAAGCAATCTGCGAGATGAGAAAAAAAACACCCAAAACACTGTTACATCTAAAATGACATTGATCACAGTACCTTCATGTGTATCACAAGTAGACACTGCATGATTAAAAGCATACTAGAGTTTATTATAAAACATTATCATTCCCTGGTGGAGACAAGCTGTAAAAGAAAAACCCAGTATAGGATAGCTGTTCCTGTTTTTGCTTAAAGGTTAGGGTTAGTTTTGCAATTGTGGCCTTTTAGCATTTATACCCTCCAGACACTTCTGAAATCATAACATATTTGGGGGAGAAAAGCAAAACAAATGATGGGATGAAATAATAAAATCATTTCAGGTCTGCCTTAGCCCCAAAACAAACCAAAAGAGAACACAAGCTGCACTCCCTCTCAAGAGTCACATTGAAGCCATCTTCACTTTTGGAGGCAGAACAGAAGGGTGGTTTACTTGTGTCCAGCCCAATAGTGAAACAGGGTTCAGTAGTCAAATAGTCTTTACATACAAGTAACTCAAGACTGGGTTTCCTAGCAAAAGGCCACCGGTAACAAGGTAAGTGCTAATTATGCTATCTTCTATTATTTAGGTTTGTAATGTGAACACTTCAACAGGTTACCAGAGAGGCTGTGGAGTCTCCATCCACGGAGATATTCAAAACCCAGCTGGACACTGTCCTGATCAGCCTGTTCTGGCTGACCTTGCTTGAGCTGGGGGCTCAGACTCTATGATCTTGGGAGGTTCCTCCCAACATCAATGATTCTGCAGTGGGCAACCTGATCCTCCATGCATGTGTCCCATGATAGCTGGAGAGCTGTTTTTTCAACCTTACTTGGGCCCAGCTGAACAATAGCTTTCTGTCTCCAAAAGCATTTGTTTTCAGCTGGAGAACTTTTACTAAACTGTTAGATCTGCTAACTACAACTTCATAATACACCTGCAGATCAGTATCACCAAACATTGTACTTTTCATCAGTTTAATATGAAGGCTTTTTAATATTATCTCTTTCTCCTCTGCCATTCACTTATCTCACTGCTTTCTGGAAGTGGATAATGTAAGGAACAGTGATTTGCATATGTACTCCTTAATTTAGAGGCTTTGAGTTCATTCCCTGGTATCTATGCTTTGCCACCTGGGGGAAAAAATAAATATCAGAAGTACCACAGTTGCACAAAAACAATGAGACCAATGCAAAGTTACAGTTGCTCAGCAGTTAGAATTCTATTTTTACCTACTTACACAGGAATTTTATACAACCATATCATTCTGGACAGTATTATAAGAACCACAAAGGTGGGAGGTGTTATTTTTTTTCTCTAATATTTGAATATATTCAATGCCACTTCTAGTTAGCGATTTCAGCCTTAGATTCCAGCCATGTTTTTACAGTAGGCACTTTATAGCATTTAATCAGAGAAATAAACATCTATTCTAGTTGTGTTTTCTACCAGGCCAGCTCATACAGCTGAGGAGTCATTTCATCTTTTGAACCAACAGCTCTTTTACTCATTCCATCTGACCACTGGAACAGATCAAGAAATTTCAAGTGTCAGTAGGAGATTTCCAAGGAACACACTAAGGCTCCATTCACAGGAACCAAAGTTATCATCAGATGGAAAGATTTACATATTTTAGAGAAGACATCACTGTAGTAAAGACGAAACAAAAACTACCAAAAAAAACCCCAAAACAAAACAACCCACCCTTTTCCTAAGGTGATTAAGAAATTGATTTTGCTCCTTGCAAGTCATCTGTCAGATGCAACCCACACCCCTAACTGCCTCAGAAGCAACCTGTGAACTGTGGATGTAACCACAAGTGGCGCAACCATTAGGAAAGAGGAATATATTGCAAAAGGAAAGCAAATAGCAAGTGTGGATGGAAGGCATCAATTATTTTTGATCGTTTCAGACCATCACTTGAGCCCCAGCCTGAGCTGATAAAATTCTCCAAAGCCCAAGTCCAATTTACACGCATCCCTTAAAATATTTTCTACTGTTATGTGTTTATGATTTCTATTTCACCTCATTTTCAAACTGAACATATGACCAAAGTAAATATTAAAATAGAACTTAACAGAAACAGAGGTTCAACTTACTTGTAGATGACTAGCAATGAAAGCCCAATCATCTGTACCATTTTGTTCCACCAGCTTCTTTAGCCTTTCATCCTGTTAAGACATAACCTCAGCCAATAAATGTTACATGCTGTCCCCACATGGTGCTAAATAATAACATATTTTGTGTGCTACCAATATCATGTAGAAATAAAACTAAAGCAAAAAAAAAAAAAAAAAAGCATTACCTCATCACGTGTCCATTTCACCCTGTTACATATCTTCTTCAAACCTTTTTGCTGTGGTACTTCATAGTCATGATCCAAATATTGAAGGTCATCATCTTCCTCACTGCAGAGTACAACAGAATGATATAGATAAGAGTTTAAAATACCTCTGAATAACTTATTTTTTCTAACTACTTATAGCTTTTTTCCAATCTGTATATATTGTTCTAAAACAACATATGGACTTTGCATGAAAGTAAGATCTGCCTTCAGCAGCAGCCTATATTCATCATGTCAAAGGATCACAATTTTAATTTCCAGGCCACATACCAGGATATGGACAGATAAATCATTCCAAGTCAAGACTCAAATTTGAAGCAAAAGCTCTTGTTTAATATCATGTTTTTATGACATATTTACGAATCTTTTTCACAAATGAGCTTATAAGATCAAGTAGTTCGCTAGTCTGCAAAATGCATTCATGTTCCACCTCCGTAACTCAAACAACACAAGGGTGCCAAATAATTTTGAGTCAACCTAAGATTTTAAGTAAGCTCCTGCCTTGAATAAAAGCGTTGCTTCAGTGTTACAGAAATTAGATACAGATCTTCGAAGTCAGAAATATTCCAGAAAGAAATAAGCGCCGTATGTTATCAGTACTGAGCCTTTTTAAGAGCCAGAGGGGCAAGAAGCCAGGTAACCTCTGCTGCTTCACGTAGATCACACTCCATCTACTGGACAAATGAATACTTCACACCCTTCATAACAAAACCAGCACGGGGAAATGTTTCATGGAAATATCACTTAAACTCATGTTACACAGAAGGGACTCCCAACCAGATACATAGCTTTACTTAAAAGCAGTTTCGCACTGCAATCTTATTTTTTCTCTATTTTATTATCAATATAGAGCACAACATAAATATTGTAAATTCATGTTCAAAACTAAATATATTAGTTCTGCTTAGCCTTAAAATTACCTCAATTTTTCAACCAAAGGTAAAAAAAATCCTTCCCCAGTAATGGAATTAACCTGTGTTGGTGTCCTAAGAACCAATTAGGTGGCAGATTTCTGCATTATTTTCCAGAACATGCAGTTCACCCACAACCATCTATGTATGTTTGTTATTTTCCATGAAGGCAGTATGTTCCCTGAGGCTAACACAAACACATGGTCATTCAAGCGGACCATTACTTAGCTGAAAATGTTACTACAGGATAGTATGCACCCAGCTCTTTCAGACCCAGTGTATTTAACATTGCCTCTACATCCTACACCACACCTGGATTTGCCCTACTTAGCTTCATGATGCAATAAAAGTAGTAACATGTAAACATACTAAAACTCTGTGGAGCCAGCAGAACACAAGGCAATCAGTTTGTTGAAAAATCAACAGCAAGTTCTTCACAGTACTTATGAAAAACAAGCAGCAAACAAAATGATTGTAAGAGTTTTGCATTAAGTGGCTTAGGACTTTAGAAAATAGGATTTAAACTTGAAGGTTACTAAGAGTTTTCTCTTCCCTTTCCCACTGCCTTTTTATGATCTCTTATCCACAGGTTCTCAACAAACTGTCAGGAGTGTATCTTGGTATTATAAAGAGCATACTTTGGTATTATAATCCTGTTTCACACCACGCACACCATATCGTTTATTTATAACTAAAATTTGGCCCTGTGGTTAAGCCCTTTGTCAAAATGATCTCTTCACCCACTGCACAAACTAGTTCAAAAACAGTCTTCAGCTACATGAAGTCATGGGGATTTGAAAAAGAGGAAGGGCACGGTGTACACGGCAGCAACACTGATGAGACCACCAGTACTAGACAACGGGGGGTCCCTGCAGCAGCAGGTAAAACCCTGCACCTGGTGGTATGCATGCCCCACAGCCAAACTGACACACATACCACTGCCTCCATGCACTTCATGGGCAAGGGCCAGCTGAGTGGGCAGTAACCTCATCAGCCTTGATTCCACATGAACAACCCTTTAGAGCTTTCAGTCTTGTTTATAATTAAATAAACATGAATGGTTGGGACTATTAACTTCAGTTTTTTATTAAAAAGGTTTGCAAACACATAGGGTTCTAATACTTGATCTGACAATTCTTTGCAGTTATGGATACTGCATGCAAGTGGAGGACAGCCACCAAATTTCATCAAATAAGAAATCTGCAACAGTAAGTATTTCATGAGTTTTGTGCTAGCTGTCTTTGTAACTCTGAGTTGAGAACCATTAAACGAAAAAAAAAAATCAGGCTTCCAAATACGAAAGCAACAGCAGTTTAACAAAATCAGACTTCATTCCATTTGGTGCACTCCACCATACTCCACACCTAGATTAACAATATTGAAACCACTTTTATATGAACCCTTAACTACTATGAATTACTTTTGGGGACACTATCATCACACGCTGATAGGGTATTCATCTAGGACTACTGATCTCTAACTCTATGTTCCTCTCCTATCCACAACCAGCTGTATTTTCAACTGTGATACCTAAGCACTCATTGCCATCAGAGATAACACTAACTAAAGCTTTGCAAAAATGAAATTATTGTTTGCAATACCACAGATTAAACTAAAAAAAACGCAGATTAGGAGTAACAATAAACATTCTCTCTTTGCACTGATTCCTGCAGATAACTATGTATAGACAGCTCCAGCAGTCCACCTGTGCAAGCAAAGCCCCTTGATGAATCTTTGCTTCTTGCACAACTACACCCCCCAAGCATTGCTTTCCTGGTTTTGCTGCAGTTTTGCAGAAGATGATTCACTTATGAACTCTTTTCATGTCAGAAGAAAATGCAGAAGCAGTTTTAATAGCTATAACTTTGAAACCACCAATTCCATGAAGAGTATGCAGTTACAGTAAACCCCAGACACCACAGGTAACTCACACACTATTAATGCTTATTGAACATCCTTTTCTTTCTCAAACCTAACCCTTCCTTTGCATTTCTTTATCACCTTACAGATACAGATTTTTCCATTCAGGACAAGAATAACTACTGCAACAAAACAGTTCTCCAAGACCAACTTTCTGAATACAACGTAAAGACATACCCATTTTCATATCCGTAAACCAAAAGTATTAAAACCATCTGGGGCTGTTGCAGAAACTCTTGTGGAAAGCGTTATCACTCAGGGAAATTTCAGGCCAAGATGCCATCTTCAGCCAAAGAATATTCCAAATCAGAGAAAGTGGGTGCATTTAAGACATTGGAAGAATCAGCAGGCCTGAACGTTAACTTAACAGCCCTAAACCTTATATCAGGGATGCGACAAAGCCACTCAGCAGGAGGAAAACAAGAATTATTACTTCAGCAGAAGGAAAGAAACCATCATGAAAAGCTACTGCAGAGACGACGTAGTCGTTACTGACAGGCTCACTGTCCGCCGAAAAGCAAAGCCAAGGAGCTGTCTAGGCAAGCTACACAAAGATGATCTGAGCGAAAGCACAGCGGCGAGAAGCGAGGGTTATACCCGGGCGCTGGTGCTCGCAAGGCAGAGGGAAGACCTGTGCGGACGCCGGGCAAAACAGGGACTGGAAGGCGGAGGGAGGGAGATGGGCAGTGACAGCCGAGCCCAGGGAGGTGGAAGGAGGCCGAGAGCAGCGCCAGCACAGCTCGGCGGGGGGGGGAGTGAGGGGCGGCAGGGGCGGGGCGGGACGGCAGCGGCACCTGGCAGGGATCCCGGGGCGCGGGGGGGTACCTGGGCGCGGGGCAGCGGCGTGGAAGGCAGCGGCTGCCCAGGGGGGTTGCGGGGAGCAGAACGCGCAGAGGTACCCGGGCCGGGCCCGCAGCCACACTCACCTGCGCGGTCTTTTCGCCATCCTCAGGGCGCACCATAAGGGGGGCCGCCACGGCAGCGGGGCGCGGCGTGGAGCCCCAACCCGGGCTCCTTCCTCTCACAGCAGGAGGGGCACTGGCTGCTTAAAAAGGCTGAAAGCGGACAGGGCTCCTTCAACGGTCCCCTCCTCCCCGCAGAGCTTCGCGGTACCCCCAGCGCCGCGTCGGCCGCTCTCAGTCCCGGTCCGGCCAGGCCCCCGGCGCGTCAGGCATGGCTCCGCAGGGCGGAGCGCGCAGCGACCCCCTTTCTCTCCCGGCTGTGTTTTCCCACTCCTGTCAGAACCTCCGAAGGCTTCGGCGGCGCCTTCACACCCCGGGGCTGCTGCTCTGCGGCCCAGCGCCGCCCCGCACGCCCGCTACTGGCCGGCGCCCGCCGCCTAGGGCTGCCCCGCTCGCGGCGGGCTCAGTCGGCGCCGCCGAATCTCGCGCCCAGCCTCCTTCCAGAGCCACCGTTTGAATCTGCGCAGGCGGACTGCCGCCCCATTGGCCGCCGGCGCCGCACGCGACACGGGCGGGGGGGCGGGGCCTCGCGCCCAGCAGCGGGCGGGCAGAGGGAGGGGCGGCGGCAGCGGGACATGACGGGGTCTGACCACAGAAG
>NDXB01019670.1:15917-38548 GCA_002631895.1 Agapornis roseicollis | reverse complement strand
GGGGGGGGGGGGGGGGGGGGGGGGGGGGGGGGGGGGGGGGGGGGGGGGGGGGGGGGGGGGGTGAGGTCGGCCCGTGGCGGCCGGGAGCTAGAGCCCCCGCGAGTCTGCGGCGGCGGCGGCGGCGCCGGAGGGGCGGGGACAAAAACAGCGGCCGCAAAAACTAAGCTGCTCCTTCGAGCCGGAATCGAACCAGCGACCTAAGGATTGCCGCGGGCCGCGCCTCTACAGTCCTCCGCTCTACCAGCTGAGCTATCGAAGGGAGCTGGGCGCTGTTTTCTCTCCGCGCCACACAGACTTGCCGCTACTCACCGTGGGTGCTGACCTCCACCCTAGCAATGGCTGAAGTAGAAAACCTGCTGTAGACCGAGGCCTGAAGCCGCAGGGGACGACTCCCAGCGGAGGGATCATAGAATTCTACATGTAGGGGAACCCCCCCAGCTACCGGCGGGCCGGTAGTGCAGGGAGCAAGGATGGCGCCCTCAGCCCGCCGTGGGGTGCGAAGGCAGTCCTTCCCGCTTCCGTTCCTCCGCCAGGTTTTGGTGCCCGGAGGTCACACGCGTACTTGAGAGGCGAGGAACGTGTTGCTCATCGCACCCAGCCATCCCACGGCATCAACTGTAACCGCTGTATTCAAGGCACACTGAACACCACACCACATCCTCCTGTGGCTGCACTACACATGAGCTCTGCCCGCTCTTAGGAGAAAAGTGTTTGAGCAGCTGCTGTGACGATGTGGGGTGGCAGCTACAGGGAAGCTGGAGGAAACACAGAGGCAGCTTCCTGCCGCCCCAAGAAAAGCTCTCCTGGGGTCAGTCCTCATGGGTGTTCATCACAGCCTTGGCTTAGCTCTTGGGTGCACAAGTCTGCAACAAGGCCCACCCATCAGCTCTTTACTGATTTTAATGTGATTTTTACTTTAATGGTCAAAACAAGTCATCAAAGCAGCAAGTGGTTTCTTATTCCAAACCCATTTTTTCAACGGTTTACTTACAGAAAATTGTTAACCGCCACCAGGGAGTATGTAACCTCCTGAAGAGATCACCACCATGAAGTACAAGCTACACCCAGGCACAACATATATATCTTCCCTGGAATGGGTTGCCCAGGGAAGTTGTGAGTGCTCCATCCCTAGCGGTGTTCAAGGCCAGGATGGACAGAGCCTTGGGTGACATGGTTTAGTGTGAAGTGTCCCTGCCTATGGCTGGGGGTTGGAACTAGACGATCTTAAGGTCCTTTCCAACCCTAACTATTCTATGATTTATGATTTTAGGTATTCCCCTACACAAAAGGCTTAATCTGGAAGTTATTTGTATGAACAAAGCCTTGTAGCTACATTCCTCTGTACAGATGTACGTTTATGTGGTAGGAAAGCCGGCCTCGCAGCGCCCTCTGCTCAGGCACATGGGAAACTCAGGCCTGGCGCAGCCAGCAAGGCCCAGGAATGGAAAAAAAACCCACAAACCTCTCCCTTTGACCTGCATTACAAACCAGTATTACAAGGGTGAACTCGTATCGTTGCATCTTTCAGGGGAAAAATATTCTGTGGGGCATTTATTTGCTTATTTACAAGTAGCCTTTAGTAAGTAAGCCTGCTGCTTACTAATAGGTGTTCAGCACCAACCTGCATTCACTGTGGTTCACTTTTGGTATCCAGGTACGACAACACAGCAGGTTTCCACACATCAAAGTTCTGATAGGAGTCTTTGAACTACAAAAGCTGTAATCAAGAAGAATGTGGAATAAAAGCCCCCCTCAGCCAGGATTTGTGTTGTCAGCCTTATATGGTATGAAATGTCATCTTTTAGCATTCATTTATATTTAATACAAAGTGAAAAAGGCCTGCAATGAAAATATTGTTGTTTAAATACATACCTTCTTGTGTATTCACATAGTTCCTAATTTGTAGAAAATAGATCCTGAAAGCATTTGCTGAGTCAAACTACTATATTAATAAGTACTGATGGTCCTGTTAAAAATATACAATAACCTAAAGATGTAATTTGTTAAGACATCCAGTAAACATTCTCCTTGAGGTACATAAGCAAGTACATACACACATCACTTTTTTTTCTTCTTTAATCCTGTTTGTATTACTGGCCTGTATGTGACAAGGTCTAATGTGTCAAGTTCCCTGTGCTACTACATGACAAAAATGGATGGAGATGCTCTCCACCTCTTCTCAACTTCTCGTAGCTTCACAAAACCAGGCCAGAGGTCTAGGTACTTTTCAGAGACCCTACAACTGGTTATTTTTTCCAACTCTTCATTTAAAAGCATCTCTAAGAAAGAGGGTGCAAACTGCCAGTCTGCCTCTCTAGCAGCATACGGAACATCCCCCCAAATGCCACTGTTTTCAGGGACTGTCCTATCCCATCTCATCCCACCCTACCAGGGCTATCATGGCTCAGCCTCAACAGACTTTAGATGGACAGTCACCGGTCCACAACTGCTTTCTGCCTTTGCTTGCCCTTCCCAGGGCTCTCTTGTAACAAAGGAGAGCATAATTTCAGCCTTGACCTGGAGAACATGACAAGGTGCAAGGACACTGCTGCAGGTTCAGGATAAGGCAAATGTTGCCACCACTCCAAGCTCACAGACCTTAAGTCACAATGGGTATACTTCAGGTGGCACTTTGCCACTTCCTTGAGGCTTAGGTGGGTCTCCCCTACCTCAAAATCAAACATGACTAGAACCACCTGTTGGCATTTGGAACCTGCTTGGGTTTTGTGGTGTTCCCCAAGTGCTAACAGCTGTGGGCATCCCACTTCCAAAGACAAAACACTCACACTCTTATCCAGATGATTTAACAGGTGAAGTACCCTGTAAGAGACAGTGACAGTCCTGTAATTTGCCCCTTTATTTATGCCTTCTTGCTAAGCTTCCTGCTGATCTGCAGGTTAAAAAAAAAAAACAAAACAAACAAACAAGAAAACAACTATTGGGCATTCTTTATAACCACAGCCAACAGTAGATCTGTGACTCTGCTGGTGCAATGCTGATGCTTCAAGCAATTTCACCCAGGTGCAGCAATGTGAAAGTACCACACTATTGGGCCATACGTTAAGTCCATATGTGTATTACCAGGCTCATTTGTTACTACTCTCATTCTATGAGAGTTCCATCTACTCCATGGCACAATCTTTAACCAATAAAAAAATATCAGTCATGATTCCATTTCATATTGTCACAAGGCTGAAAAAATGGAAAACTCGGAGGTCATGTGCAGAAGTTCATAATCTCATTGTGAATTCAGGCAGCCACTTCAACGTTTATGTGAGCAATTAAGCAGTACAAGGATATTTCCTAGAAGGCAAAGGGCTTAACAACACTGACGTGAAGACTCATCAGTTTATCATAAATTATCTCCCCACAGGTTGTTTAGAGAACTTACAATAGAAGAACTCATAGTCTGAGGAGATGATTCTCAGCACAGACAAATCAATAAGACAACTGACTTCTTGGTATGAGAGATTCAGCCTTTGAATCTAGCAAAACTTACAAGGTAAACTCAGGAGTTAGTTTCCTGAATTGCGGAAAACAAGTGGCTTATTTCATCATAAGTTTCCCAACTCAAAAGCAACTGCCTCCAGTTTCATAGAACTAAGGTTTATAAAGTAAAAGAAACACCTGATGATTGCTAAATTAAAAACCAAGCTCAGCGCAGGTGAGCATACAGGGTTTTTACCAGGTATTTTCCTTTTAGTAGTCTTCAGTGCCTTATCACCAGTTCCTCTAGAGACTATAATCTTCAGAGCTCTGTGCTGGCAGAAACACCAGGTATGTCAATCAAAACCATATGCATCCATCAAATCTTCATCCCAGTTACTTCACTTGATCTAGCCTGAAATGCCAGGGCACCGCTCATTCAGCTCCCAAGTTGATCTTGCTTGCATCAGCCATGCAGGGGTTGCTCCCTGTCTTTGGAGAAATTCTTAATGACAAGCACAAAGATACTCATATTATTTTGAATTAAAAGTTGTCTGTATGGACAGCACATTATTAACTGCACCTGCTCATGTCTCAGCAGTAAAGACTGCAGGTTGCTGTTCATGCTTGAGTCATGTCACAGTTCAAAGCAATTACAATTTGCTGTGTGCCTTAAGGGTCTTACTTAGTCTTTCTTTTTTGTTTAGTTGCTTAAACTTCTTAGTATCAAAGTTTCTGAAGAGCAATATTCTGCTCATGGCTGTTAAAAATCATCTGCCTTTGCTAGAATTCTCTCTAAATGCTTTTTACCATGCAAAGTCTTACAGAATCAACCAATTCACCCTCAAGAGTTAATAAGGTGTGTTCACTTTGGTGCAATTTATTCATACAGCCTTTCAGAAAGGAAAAAAAGTGCTAATACCTCTGCCTAACTCAATTAGCCTGTGTTCTGTTAACCATGACACAGAAAAATTGTATATGCTTTGTGATGTCATGAATTTTGTTTTCCTATATTGACAGATCTGCATTATTCATACCAGTGTAGGAAGGGTAGAAACGTAAAGCTTAAAGGCTGCTGTATCACAGAAATATCAAAATAATTGAGTATATCTGGGCAGGCTTAAAATTTATACTCATGCAGTAAGCTATGTGACAACTGCACACAAAACACATCCTCGTGCATATTCCCAAAGCAGCCAATATCAGCTTCTCAAGGAGGTTGTATGACTACTCAGACAATCCTGAAGTGGCCTTTGCATTAAGACTTGGACTGAAAAAACCCAAGTTCCCAAGTTCAGGAGATTAATAAAGCAGCTCCAAGGATAAGGGATAATGCCCTGCACTGGGATCCACTCAAGCATATATACAAAGAAGAAGTTACTTACTGTAGGACAACTGTAGTTCCTAGGGATAGGATTGTATTTCAGATCTCATGAGCTGCTGTGTATCCCTGCTTCTGGCAATCCTCAGCTGTCACTGGCTTGAGAAGAAACTGAGGTCATGCTGAGCTCACACTCTCTCATACAGAGCATGAGGAAATGGTGTCTGTGCACAGCTTTGACAGACACTGTCACTTAGAAATCAAGTCCTAAGCTTCACCTCATTTGCTTATGCAAGTACAGGGACAGCTACATGGATAGTACTTCCTAGAAGAGACAAATTTCTGGTTGGCAGCCACTTTACTCATGCTTTTAATGGCATAAATATAATTTATATGAGGCAGTATATAGGCAAATAGGTTACTTTGTACGGGTTAGAAATGGTACGGCCTTGAATCAAAGGGGAGAAAAATACTCTAAAATTTACCCTCAGACATTACCTGTGATCTCACTATCAACTCCTCCAATAAATAATAATGATACTGCTGTAAGATTAGATCATAATATTAATCTCAATTAACAAGCTTTACTAATTTCCAAAATGGAACTTGTTTATTTTGCAGATCACAGAGGAATACTTTTACCAGTTCTGGTCAGGCAAGCAAATGTTCTTTTAAAAAGGATTTACGCCTGTCACAACCATACACCAACTTTGGAGACTGAAGAGATTATTTAGAAGGCACCTGTTAACCAGGTATTAGCAGTATGTTTTTCCCACGCTGCTTTCAAATTATGCATTAGGAAGTTGTCCTGGATCCAGCTGTAACAGTTATTTTAGTCCTTCCTAGTAGCTGGTGCAGCGTTGTGCTTTGGCTTTAGTCTGAGAACAATGCTGATAACACACCAATGTTTTAGTTGCTGCTGAGCAGCACTTACCCTGCTCAAGGACTTTTCAGTCTCATGCTCTGCCAGTGAGGAAGGGCACGAGAAGCCAGGAAGTAGCAGAGGCAGGACACCTGACTTGAACTAGCCAAAGGGGTATCCCATACCACAGCACATCATTCCCAGTATATAAACTGGAGGAATCACCCAGAAGGCCCAAATTGCTGCTTGGGTCGGGCTGAATATTAGTTGGTAGGTGGTGAGCAATTGTATTGTGCATCACTTGTGTTCACTTTTGGCTTTTTTCCCTTCCCTTTTTAGTTTTTTATTCTCCTTGTTATTTCCCCTATCATTATTATTAACAGTAGTAGTAGTTTTGTATTATACTTCAGTTACTGGACTGTTCTTGTCTCAACCCATGGAGTTTACATTATTTCAGTTCTGCTCCCCATCCCACCTGGAGCATGGGATGGTGAACATGGGGGGGTGAGTAAACATCTGCATGGTTCTGAGTTACTGGCTGGGCTTAAACCAGAGCAGAAGTCATCACTCATAAATGCAAGGGAAGTCAATTTAATCCCTATATTTTGTAAACCCAGGAGTAAACATTAGTCCTAGTGCAAGGTCTCTGTAAACCAGTTGCAGCCAGCTGGAGCCAGCCAGTCAGGTGGACTAACAGTAGTCAGGCACCAGTAATGGTGTCACAGCAGCAGCCTGAGTTAGAGTCAAGCAAACAGCCTAAGATCAATAGTATCCAGGTGATTAAGGGAAAGCACTGGCTTGACTTTCCATCCCCCAAAATATAAACTACTATGTAGAAAGAATAGTGTTCTGAGGAGCTACAAGACTTTCTCCTTCCCACTCCCCAACACTGATGACAGTAAGAGGAGTCATAGTAACAAATCCTCCAGTATCACAACCATCAATCTCAGAGGTGCTGGCCTCTGCTGCTTGCACAACTGTAATTTACATCTTTTTCCAATGTAGCAGTGCTAGCATGCCCTGCAGAATTCCAACAGGAAGAGAGGAGAGAGTGCTTATAGGTGTGAAAGACTGCATGCCTCTATCCTGGCTCCACTTCCGTAGTCAGCAATGAGTGTCCATGAAAGGTCCTTAATTGTTATGAATGTATTTTCTGAGTTTGTGTAAGCATGTGAGTTTATGAGAGTTTCAAATCTAGAACCTCAGGGTTAGGGTTGGAAAGACCCAAAATGTTAAATAAAAAAAAAAAAAAAAAAAAAAAAAAAAAAAAAAAAAAAAAAAAAAAAAAAAAAAAAAAAAGATTACTTTCAGAGTACACAATGGATAACTGGAGATTTTGGGGCTGCTGGCTTACTACAGACACAAGATAGTTCAAAGCTTCCAAGCTTAAGAAGCGAATGGGCTAGCTCAGCTGACTTCAAATGCAGGGAAGAAAAAATAATGCGTTAGTGAATATGACATGGTAAAGAAGTTAAGGTTAGGAGAAACAGAGGGAGCAAAGAAAGACATACTGTTATTTAGTTTCTTCCATTGTACCATGCCTTGAATTATTTTGAAAGCAAAAGGAAGCAGGTACTCTTGACTATTATTTCTTGGATCCCTTCTGCTGTCTGCAAAAATAATTGCCACCTCCAGCATCTACAGGAATAAAAAAGGAATCTTGGGAAGGGGGGTGTGTGTGAAAATTAGTATTCTTGTGCAATGTTCAGAGGTAGGACTCGGGTACCTACTTAGCAACACTTGAGCAGATGTGACCATACAAATAGTTAGAAATAGGGGTTACTTAATTCCCCGTAATTTTAAGTTAGGCCTTTGCCTTTTCTGCACTTTGGCTTTTTTCTTGCTGCCACAAGCTCTACACCACCACATGGCAACAACTGGTGAGATCTCACCCTTTCTCTCCCACTGGGTGGAAACATGTATTTGTCTGCTTCTGCTCTTAGGAGAAAAGAAAGGTGGATCTCAGGGAAATCCCAGATTTAGAGGGAGCCTCTGCAGCTTCTAAAACTCATCACTGGGGAGGTGGAACAGTGTGAAACATGGTTGTCCTACAGAACTAAGAAGTTATTTTCAGAATCATTGATAAACCTTTATGTATCTTCTTCCCTTTCCCATTTCCTCTGTTCTCTTAGGAATCTCCCTTCATTCCTTTCTCTCCCATACATACCAATCTTTGAGGAAGTCAAACAAGGTTATAATTTCATATCAGTCTAATTTGTGTGAAAGTGGATCATATATCTATTGCCTCTTACTGTCTCTAGGGGCAACAATATACACAGAGGACAACAAGCTTACAAAAATGTCTGTGGTAAAAATGATTCAGTAAGTCAGTCTAAATAGCAGATGAAAAGCAAACAGGAAAGCTAGCCCAAAACCAGAAGAGACCTCTTTAGGGTTTGCAGAGTCTGCACAGATGCATGTGGGAAAGAAGAGCAGGGTTCAGATTAGGAGGTAGCATCTGGCAAGTATCTCTCTACATTTATACAACAATGTGACACTCTGAAAGCAGCTTCAAAATAAAGAAAACCTTGTCTACTGAACTGACAAAATAGACTATAAAATCAAGTTCTCCTATTCTGAAAGAAGTTGCTTGAAACACGCCTTAAAAGTTTATGAGAAATGACTGTGCATTTCACAGAGCCAGGCTCCACAAGACTATTGGCTTAGTAAGAACCATAGCACCTTCTAAACCTTCTTCTAATTTCTGGTAAGTTCCTTCCACTTGTCATCTTCCTTTTAATTTTTTACTTACTGAATACAAGCTTCCAAACAGCACAGACGCAGTCCAGATCCTCAGGATCCCTTCAGAAGTGAAATTAGATTTGCTACCAGCAAGACAAGCCACTAGAAGTATTATTTCCAGCAGAAAACAAAATTAGGTAGTCATTTAAAAAAAAACCAGTGGGTGAAGTCCAAATGCAAGTCTGTGCAGCTACCTCAAATCATCGAATCAATACCTTTCATTAACAGAGAACAATAGGGGTTTGTTTTTAAGCTTCTTAAAGTATCTGCAAGTTACTGCAACAGAGGTAACGCTTTCACTGAAGCCTAATGCCTTTGATGATATTCATAAATGTTCAGAATTACTCAGCATACATCAATTTAAGTAATTCTGATCAGAGTAACATTTAAATTCAGTTGTGACACTGGGTTTCTTTAGTGTCAGCTACAAGTCTACTGTGGATCTAAACACTACTACTTTATTGATGCTTAAATATGTAATA
This sequence comes from Agapornis roseicollis, assembly GCA_002631895.1. NCBI lineage: Eukaryota > Metazoa > Chordata > Aves > Psittaciformes > Psittacidae > Agapornis > Agapornis roseicollis. The sequence continues at coordinate 29,715 of NDXB01019670.1, read as the reverse complement.
TAAGTTAAATATGTAAATATAAATATTGCAAGTCAGTAGAATCCAAAACATATCAAAGCCTCAGTAAAGTCTACATCAAGCAAAGCAACAAAGCTTCTATTAACTTTTGTAGTCAATATACATGTTCAAATTGATTCTCTGTAATCGCAAAAGCACCTTCCACAACTCACTACAGATGCCAATGAACATCCAAGGTTTACTCTCACCCTGATCCTAAGGACAAAATCATGTTGTGAGGGGTCCTGTTCTGATAGAAAGCTGCGGTTTTACAGGGATATCAGAACAGATTTGCTATGGATATATATAAAGGGAAGAAAAACCCCAACCCAAACAACCCCAATGTAAAATAACAAAGATGAGTATTAAGGCTATACAATTAATAAAAGAAGAAAAATGAAAACAGTTTGAAAGCATTAACATGCTTTCTTCATGTGTTTAGTACTGGGTTTGGTTCAGATTATAAATACTGCATTATTAAATAATAATAATGATGAGTAAATTTCTAGCTTAGCATTAAGCATTTAAGTCTTTGAAATACAAATCTTCCAAAGGAAAATACTCAATTCTTCATGCTATGACATGCAATCAAAATTTACTCTCTATATTTATGCCCATCATTTTAAGTAATGCTTTAATGCTAGCACACTTTGAATTAAAGCCTTTCAATAAATACAAGTAACAGCACAGTTCTGCAGATGGGTTTTATGACTCCTTTTTAGACTCAGCATGACTACAGCCAATTTTTGAAACACATTACCACATGTAGCTGGTGGAAAAAGCACAGAGGTAATTTAAGTAGTTGCCATCTTTGAGTACTGCCAAATTTCAAAAGCCTAGTGCTTCCCAATTATACTATCCATACTTGCATATTACATGCATGCATTAAAACTTTGCTTTGAAATACATTTTGACCAACGTTTCAAACCACAGATTGCAATATACCTTAAACATAATGTACTACTTGGTCAGCATTTTTCTACACCTTCTACTTGGTGACAACTCTGAAGAAAGATTCAGATCTCAGATTTTGGCCTCAGTTATACAAAACCCTATTCTAAAAATCTCTCAAATGCAAAGGTCCTGTGTGTTTAATGAAGCATTCAGAACCGGTGTGAGGTCAGAATTAAAAAAAAAACAACCCTGAACTTTTCTATACAGATTTCTCCTTTTAAAAAAGTTCCTCTTAAACAGAAACATAACTAAAGCAAAAATGAATGACGTCTAAGTTTACTTTCTTAAGATTCATACCAATTTTTTCAACTTCTGTACTAGTATTCATGTATGCAAATATAATGCAATTTATATGTAGAATGCAGAAGTCAATATAATTATAACTCATTCATTCTATGCGTTACTTAAGCAGGCTAATGTATGAAAGGCTAGATGAAAGTTGCACCTTATAAAACCAAAGCAGATGTTTTAACTTACAGTTTTAATATAGCAATCAAAGAAAATTCCAAATACTGTACAGTGAAGTGTAATATAGTACACTATATACTGTTATAATACACTATTGTTACATTACAGATAAAAAAATCAAATATAATTAGTACAGCAATCACAAATAAAACAAACCAAACTGTGCTGGGTAGCAGCCAGGTCTGTGAAGATGGTATAGTTTATATGTTAATTTATTTTTAATTCAACATGTAAAGCACTGTTTAAAAAGATTTGTTTTCTAAATATATATACACTATTTTAACTCTTATTTGTACACTTTAAATAGCATTCCCTCCTAAAAGTGCACTCTCATTTCTTGGCAATAATCCTCATGAAACCTAAAATAATTCTGAAAATACCACTTGTTTCAACCTCTTATTGCTCCACCACAGGCATAAGGGCTCAGAGGGAATCCTGCATTCTAAAGATCTTAAGCAACTTCTTCAATTTTAAGAAGCTAAACTGATATCCACGAGCAAAACAAAGAAAACACTGATGTAGGCTTTTCTAACGGAAGGATTAACTTCATATTATTATTTTACAAAAGCATGTAGATTCTGATATTTGAAAATAGGAGCCAAACAACTGTAGAGATAACAGTGGCATCTTCTTGTATCATCCATTTTTCATACATTTCAAATGAAGCATTGCTCTCCCAATTGTAAGCATACTGTGAATTTTATTACCTGGCATTTTCAGCACATTGAAAACGTAGCAAGCAACTCTGCTAACCTTGTGACAGTGACAACAGATTCTACTTCTTGAAAGATTTCAAATTAAGCATTTTGGTCTTGATAGTGTGCCTGTTGCACAGGGTTGTTAGCACACAGCCCTGCAGCTGTGCTGCAGCTAGAGCATTCTGTTGGAGGCAGCGCCTACCTCACATTCTGTGTCTCTCAGAAGACTAGTAAACTATATAGCTTTCACAAAACCAACAATATACATTGCTGCTATGTGACTATAATAGTGAAGGCATCCCAAATATATTTATACAACTTCATTTGAAAAGCTGCTATTATCCCCTCACTGAAACACAAACAATTCACAGTGAAACAGCAGTATCAAAGTCAACCTTGCTAAGCAGCCAGCCATAGAAGTAGTAAAAATCTTGCCTCTGCCTGGAAAACCAATCTGTTCTCCTGAGGTTTCCCATATGCTCATCAGCAATCTAGTCCTTTCTCTTTTTTATGTTTTTCGCTTCTCTACTGAGTCTGTATTTTCAGTAATCATCTTTCATTTAGGTTATAAAAAATAAGCCGGAGTAAAGTTAAGGATTTTCAAATAATGTATGTCTTCTTTGCCATGAGACACTGTGTAGAAGGAGGTGGCCCCTAGTCAAGGAAGTACTCAAGGCAAGCATTCAAAAAGAATTTAGAACCACAACCTTGTCCACAAGCCATTCAGTAGCAAGAACTTAACATTTGGGGTTTTTTTGAGAAAGGGGACACTGCACACTATTTGAGAAGTCCTGTTGACATGCCTTCACATCCACAGTGAGTCCACATCTTCCATGCGTTTGTACTCCCACCACCATTTTCCTGGCTCTAACAGGAAAACCTAACAAGCACATGGGTGCTTCTGAGGGACACAGATTTGCCTCAACTCAAATTTGCACTCACTGCTAGCAATCAAATGAAACATCTGTTCAAACTTACACTTCAGTGTTCTTTATTTCACTTCTCCTGTACAGTTACACATCTCACCAGCATGTAGATGAAGTTTAGCTCCACCTGAGAGTATCAAAAGCAGTCTTTCTCAAAAAACACTGATATTTAAATGCATGAGAAAGCCACGTGAAATAAGAACACTGCAAAGAAATACGCACAATCCTGCTTTACACCAGAGGAATTCACATCAGCCCATCTCGTGATTTTGACACCATTTTACCATTCCTTTTTGAGACTATTTTGTTTCAGCAACTGGAGAGTTCTAATCTACATGACTTGAATGGACCCGAGAAGACCCTAACAGCAAGTCAAATAGAGCTATAGTCTGTTTCTATTTAAATAAGAAGGAAAATGTCAAATTAGTGCTGGAACAGGAAGTGTGTCAGAATTAAACTCAGCCTTCCTCTTAATACAGTAAAGGCACGCAAAAGTCTGTAGTCTTACTAGAAAGGCATGAAAGAAGTAAGCATCTTCTCTTTAAGTAAGGATGATATGCAGTAAAGTTCCAACTTACTCCAAACTTGGAATTGTCTCTTATACACTGCCCGTATTTTTTTCAGCCAAGGAAGACTTCTTTTTCTAAAGAAAAGTTTAAAACTAAGTGGTAGTTAGCTTGTCTAAATGCATGAGATCTAGGAGATTCCTCCTCCTCAGCCTCTCCTGACTTAAACTCCTTCCCAGGAACATGTCACTGCTATACTTTCCTACAGCTCGCACCATGGCAAAGCACAAGCCTCTACTCACATTTTCTATATAGAAGTAGCCTTCAGACAGCTCAACTGATTCATGGAAGACTAAATGTTTTCAGATTCGTGGCAGGCTTCCAGCTGCTGCATGTGCATCCTGTTTCTCACTGAACAAGCCCTGCCAGTTAATCAATGCATCACCAAGGTCAGCTCTGGTGAGCCAAATTACTTCATACATTCCAAGCTTCCAAATAGCTAACTTACAGGTTAGCAATTTAAGATCTTCAAGTTTTCATTTATTTCTGAAAAGGTGATTCTTATTTTTTACCTATAGTGTACTAAATCATAAAATATTTATTCTCTCTACATAAAAAGTTAACCAAGAGAGGCATTTGAATTTACTTTGACAAAACAGGGTTGTCCTTCAAGTGACTTGCTTCTGTTAATTTTTATATACGAAAATAAATCCTCCCTTCAAATGCTTAGAACTGTTTAAGGGATTAGCAATGTAAGAAGTGAGGAGACCTTTCTGAATACAAGCGTATGCAACACAAACAACATTTGTGAACTGGTAAAAACCCACATGTGCACAAACACAGACTTCAATATTTAAATGCTCTTAATTCCTTTGAAGCTGTATTAACATCTTTCATCCATTCAGTGTTATTTTACCATTAAAGGAAGCAACAATAGTGCATTTAATATAACTATGAAGATCAAAAGCAGAGTGCAGAATCAGATACACATTCCATCCTTAGGGAGCAAGCACAATGGCTGCTTCTTAAAAACTAGCACTGCAGGTCTGATGAACACACCACTTAAGTGGATACCAGCTGTATTACCACTGATGCAGGGAATGCTGCATCACAAACTGAAGTGAGGCTAATAGAGGCGGGTAGTCTTTACTGACATTGAAATGGCATGTATTCCTCTTGTTTCCATGGAGTAAACAGTGAGCTTCCACAAGCTCCATTATTACGGAACACTTTAGGATAATATATTTTAAGAGAGTCATTTCCTTCCAATAAATTGTTAATTTGCTTTGAAAAGGCCAGCTATTTATTTTTTGCCATTACTAACCAATGCTAGGAATCACAGTTATTTTAAAAGAAAAAATAGATTTGCCACTGAACATTTGTTGTTTCCTGCAGTTGCTCCCTTCTCTCCTGTAGTTGTGTTAAAAGTTGCACGGATCTGACCAGCTTAGTATTTGGAAGGAAATAAAAACATGCTATCACTTACTAACAGAGCACCAAAATGGTTCTGTTGGCTCAGCCAGCCATGCATAACCACACCACATTTACTTTATCTTCATCATACACTAAGTACCCTTTTTTTCTAATTTGCTTGAACTGGTAATGTGGAGAAATTAGAGCGTTTAGTAAAGTTACACTTATTTCAAGATTTCTGACAAGCATATATATCTGTATGAACAAACATTTTGAGTTGGAGGAAGTGCCAGCACAATGTAATTAAAGTACTGCATAGGCTGTATTATCAAATTTAGCAGAAGTTTAGTTTTAGTTGCTTTTTGAAATTTATGTATGATTCATGTTTATAGTGTGTTTTTGAGTGGAATTAAGTGCCTGGGACAGGATTAACTTAGTCACATTTCTAGTTTGTCCTGTTCTAGCCTTTCCAGTGACCTTAAACTACCATGGTAAGAATGGGCTTAAATTTTAAGACTTTTAAGGAATTAAAAATTACAAAGAATTTTCAAGAACCCACATTTACAGCAGATATTCATCTCAGTGCATTTCCTAATAACTAGTTTACAGGTAACAGAGCCAGCCTGGGCAGCAGTATGGTAATATTGAAAGCTATTGCCAATCACACGCTTATCATGCACTGAATAAGATTATATAATCTTTGACATACATACAAGACTTAATAACTAATTACTTTGTGTGGCCCAGCCAATAAACATTACATTTGAATATTTTCTACCCTTATTAGATTTTAACCTATCAAGAGTGATCCATTGGCTCAGTTGCATTAGTGATTCCTGCATCTTGACTATCCATCTCCTCAAGCTCCTCAACAGAATTTCCCTTTTGTGCTTTAGACCTTGCAGGGAATGTTGCTCCCACAGAATTCACCAAGTTACCATCAGTTGATTCAGTATTCAAGTGTTCAGTACCACCTGGTGTAGACAGTGACTGGGGTAAGGCAGCCTGAAAGCTCCCAGTTTTAGCAGTTGAACTCACTGCCTCTACTTTTCCTTGAGATAGATCAACTGATGCTGACTGCTCTGTATTCTGATCCCGCAAATGTCTATCCATTGAAGCCTGAATAGAAGAGACCATTTCCTGCAACTTTTTTCTCTGTGCCTCAATCAAAGTGGGGTCAAGCTGCCTGCTGTCTCTCATTGTCACAACTCCCGGAGCAATTCGGATAAGCTCACTGTTACCAGAAGCAGCTGTGAATACAGAAGGCTCAATTTTAGTAGAAGGACTGAAGTCTGTTTCTGTGCTATGCTTTCTTAAAAGTGGTGTTTCCCTGGCTTTTTGATCATGTTGTTGACTACTAGATGCAGTTCCCAGGGAATGGCCCTTTCCTTGAAATGCAGTTATGTTATGTAGTTGTTCAGATTTCTTTTTCACCACTCCACCACTACCCAGCTTCAGCATTCCATGTGAAGGACTTGCTTCTCTGCTTCTTGAAGTAGCTTCTGCTCGCACTTGACTTAAGGCCTCTTTAACCAACTCTTCAACATCAGGACCAATAGGAAAGTGCCCAGCAGCATCCACACACAGCTCTAATCTGTCTTCTGCTGCGTTGTATACAAAGTTTTTACCAGGCAGATGTGGGAAAGTACAGTGCTTGCCATCAGCCAAACCTATAAAGATAGAACAAGTTATTCATGGTACTAACATATTTTAAAGCATGCTTTGAATACACAGGTTGATTACTGTATTTAAACTTATTGCATCAAATATGTGGAAACACACTGAAATGTCATACTGTGGGAGGAAATTTAGGCTTGCATGCCATATGCCAGCAATTACAGCCTTAAGATACTGCTGCCTTCTATGGTGATTCTAATGAAAAGACAGGAATGTAGTATATTACTAGATAAAATAGCCACCTTGCTGGGACGGGCAGTTCTGATACAACAGAAGCTGAAGAAATAGTGTATGCTTTCAGTAGCACAAAGCAAGCCAAACCCCACTGCTACCCCACACACACACACACCCCCCACACCCCCAGAAACCACACAAAACCAAAACAGAAACAAAAACCAACACTAAACAAACTGAAACATACCCCTGCCCCCGCAAACAACCACCGAAAAACCCTACACCCCACCGGCCAAAGAGCACATTTCAAAACACTACTGCTATATCTAGAGAAGTACTGTTTAGGACCATTTCCATATGTAGCAGGACTTCAGGGTGTGCAACTGCTGCTAAGCCTGAAGAATTTCAAATTTGCTATTTGTCTTCTCAGAGAGGAAGTGTTGCCAGATAAACAGAAGTGTTTCAAGTTTACAATGTTTAGTAGCCCTGGAGATTATAACTATTACAAACGCCTGCAACATTGATAACTATTACAACATTTAAAAAATATTATGTATCATGTTTGTTTTGTATCTGCTGTTTGTCTCACTGTCCTACTTAAAATTTGACTGATCTTCTAAAATTGAGAGTTCACTACACAAATATAAGTTCTGAAGCTCCTCTGTGTCAAAAATGGGTAACATTCAGTTTTCCAGTTTATCATTATAAAACTTCCAACACACGGCTCCTTTCCTTACATATCCACAGGAGCCAAACAGCCAAAACACACAACAAAACTGAAACACAAACACCTATCCCTCTAAAAGCCTGAAGAACATACTGTTAACTACAGAATTTAGCAGCTCAATCTTCATTTGCAGGAGAGAGCTGTAACAGCTTCTTTTAGGCTAAAACTGCCTTTGAAATTGCAATTCTGAAATCTCCAATGTGTTAAACGAGATCCACTAAATCAAACTTCAATTCATAAACAGTACCTGCAACTGACAGAAAGCTTTGTTCTAAATGTCCAGTATCACAGTTGCATTATTATACTAACTAAAATATTACAGGCCTGTAAGGAGCTTCTTTAAGTGGAAAAAGAAAAAAAAAAAAAGATTGCTGCACATTGCAATGTAGTAAAAATCATAGAAGTATGTTAATGCTGAAATAGTAATTCTACCTACCAAGGTAGTGCAAAACACCTACAACACAGAGAAATAATGCTGCAATAATGTTCAAATACAGAATATCATCTCCTACTGTCATAGTTCTTAAGTCATTTTTGCCAACTGATAATGAAACTCAGGCATTTTCTGTGAGTTAATGACCAGCTGGGTTAAAATCCCTTGGATTCATTTCAGGTTCTCAACTCTGGATGGCTGTTAATTGGTCCAAAAGGTCTTTTCTATCAGCCACTGTTTAAGCTAATTCACTTGCCACAAACAATACACCAGTCTTTACTGTACAAGCATAATAAAAGAAAGAAAACTAAAAGGAAACAGATCTGCTATAAGACACTTGGCATGCTAATTCTGTTACCCAGGCTAATAATTCAGTGGGAGGTAGTGGGCAATAAGCATATCACACATTTCAATTACTGCAAACAGCATAGAAATTATGTGATAAGATACCTCTTTCCACATCTAATCAAGATTAAGTTCCAGCTGATAAAACTGCCTAAGAAAGCAAACAATAATAAAGCAGCAAAAAAATCATTGTAATAGATGGAACCACAAGAGCTAAACTATGAATGTAAAGACTTGAATATGAAACTTGAAATGTGATAAAATAACTGGTACCTTCTTCTCTAAAGAAACATGTTATTCTTTGTAAGCAGCATTTGTAAAGCTGTCTAAAAATCAAACATACTCTTAACTACTTGCTTGGTTATTCTGCACATCGCTCAAGATGCAACATTTATCAATTCAAAAAGAGGATAGATAGCTTTGCTTTTGAACAACCATCTTAAGAATATGAAAGACCATTTAAATGTAAAACATGCAGTAGCCCTGTATAAGATAGCTAGTAAGAAACACACTAGAAAGATTAACTGTTTATCCAGTAAGAGTTTTGAAGAATAACAGGAATAAGTCCTATGCTCTTCTCTTTGTTTGATCTCTCTGGGGAAAAACATAACAAACAAAATCATTTGACTCACTGAAGCTGTTTATACAAGTTAAGTTTAAATTGAAATGTATGGTTGTAGAGAAAATTTCAGAAGAGATTTAAGTTGAAAGAACTAGTCTTAGTAAAATTCCATAGCCTGAGGTTCTTGAGGAAGCATAAGAAGTTCTACAGTATCATGAAAATTAAAATGTACCACGGTAATAAAAGAAACATATTTATGCTCACAAGTGACTCAATACCAATTCACAATTTTAAAGATTTGGAAATGGTGGAAGGAAGGGATAAAAACAAAACCAAAAAAATACCTGTGGTTTTCTTCATCATGCTGTAGAATACTCCACCTGGCTGAAACAACTGAGGAAGCCCCTTTGCGTAGGACCAAACATCTTCCCCTGTATAAATCAAACAGTTGTATTTTAACATTACAGACAATGCTCAAAATGCCACTCCTTGAATTAAAAGCTGAGTCCTCACTTTCTTTTATGCCATTATTTATTGCAAATTTATGTAACAGGAGCACAGGACACCAAGAAACTTTCAGGAGAACATACCACTGTCTGCAGTCAAATATCCTACATGTTCTAGTACAAGGTTCCCAAATTTTATTTGACCCAAGCTGCAGCTCCTGGTTCTTTGCCAGGCTCTATACACACATCCCCATTCCCCTCCCACCCATGCTTTCAACATAAACTAGCAAATGACTAACACACTTCCAAAATTCAAGCACATACCCTTGCACGTTAAAATCTCGATTCTATATCCCTACACTTTCTCAAAAATCAGATCTTAATTTCACAGCTGCCATACAGCAGGCTTTATACTGTCACTAAGATACAAACATCTACACAGGCAGCTGTGCAGAAGCTGTGTCTGTACCTTGCTTGAGAGTTAGAAGTAAAATACAAAACCTGTGAGGCCCCAGCTGTCCCATGTAACTGGCATTTTCCAAAGAGGCTAAAAATGGCATTGAAATGTGACAACTTCAAATGCCACTGAGAGGGGGAAAAAAACATCCTAACTTGACTATGTAAGGGAAGAAATATAAGGAACAGAAAATTGGGTTATAGTGTGACAGAGTATCAGTGGTCTAACAGTACCTGCTAGGGTGGTTCAGATCCACATTTCTACCTGTGCCCTTTTCCAATTTTCCTAACCACTTACCTGTTTGAGAGAAGTGACTTGTGATATAGCTGTCAAACAGTGCAAATAAAAGGTACTGATAAATTCCATTCTCCTGATACAGAAGCAAATACTGCCTGTATACATTTTCAGGAAAAAACCTGCTTTTCCCATTCTACATCAATCATTAGCTGAGATACCCTAAATAGAAACTGCACCCTTCTTGAGGCATTAAGATCTCAATAACCACGTCTCTCAATTTTCTATTAAAACTGGAGAATGCAGATCTTAAAATAAAATTAACTAGATGCACTTACTACTTGTATTAGAGATAGCTGGGATGTGTGACGCTAAAAATATTACCATTATTACTTTGCTTGCTGTTAACAGGAAAATAAAAATTAAAAGTTATTTTTAACAGCTTCCTACATACTGAACTACAGAGCACATCTAAATCCCTCCTTGCACTTCTTTATGCATATCCCACAAGCTAACTGTGGCTAGTCTCCTATCCACCCACCCCAGGTGAGAAAACATTTCACCCTCATGACAGTGGCATTATGTGCTATGTTATGCCTTGCAACCCTTTAAGCCACTCACCAACTTTCCCATTTCCCTTCCCCAGCAGGCGCATGACTCCGTACACTCCCCTGCTTGTCTGTCCCCCCACAAGAAGGGTTCCTTTGCTCATCTCTCCACATGTTATGCCAGTCCCCATTCTCTCTAAGAAGGCCAAAATGCATTTTTATCATGTTTGGACTTCAGACATTTTAAAGATGAGATGTACATAATCTGATTAATTTTAAATGCATTCCCTTGAACCATATATGCTCTGGTTCACTGCTCTCATTTGCACATCAAGCTCACAGATTTGGCCCTCACTTCCTACCATGAACATCCAGGTAACAAACCAACTACTCTTCTTTATTATTTTCCATGATCTACAGAAGAAAGTCTTGTCTTTTGACTTTATCCCCATAACTCCTGTCTACTGAGGTGCTAATAAATTTGAAGCTTCTCTCCAGCTCTGACTCCACTAAGAAAAAAAAAAAGGAAACTAAAAAATGTAAAAGGAGCATTCTCTTTTCCTCACCACTACTGCCATTGTTTTCTCTCTTCTTCAGACAGCTGCATAGATGGAGGGCAATCACTATCGATAACACTCTCTAATGCTTTTGATATTTCAAAAGGGGCTCACTGCTACCCAGCATCCTTATTCTCAGTTACATTTTGCAATCCACATCCCTACACACAGTGGTTCCAGAGCATCACTGCTGTGGCTCTTCATTTCCCCTCAGGTCTTCCTGATGGTTTAAATACTGCCCACAGGAATCAAAACAACCACTACACTGATAAGCAGCAGAATACAGACCATTTGCCTAAAACCAGCAGCCACATGGTGGCTAACTTCATACTATGGACTCCTAGGCTGCTGCATCTAGCAATCCATTCTTATTTGAGAATAGAGGCTGCTTTCCACAAGACAACCACCTGGCTTCCCTAAGAAGCCCAGGTTTACAGTTAGTAGCATTCTCCAAGAAAAGATTCCCTATTTGGTCTGAGCATTTGTCAAGCCTTGCACAAGAGAAGCATCACTGTTTAGATAACCTTTTATGCAACACTAACTGCCTTTTATGCAGAAAAGTATGGAGAGCAAGGCTCACAAAACAAAAAAATCAGCCACTGAAAGAAACACAAAGCAATGATATTGTTTTGATGAAGAGATCTTCCACACAAAATCAAACCCACAATCACAACTGGACTTTCCCAGATCAAAGGAACTAGCTTGTGTGATTCAACTCAACTGCATTTGAGGTTTGCATATTTTTGTTGCTAGTTGGGTTTTATTATTTGTTTTGAGTTTGATTACCATGGCAGTAAGACACTTACAGGTCACAGTTAATTTGGGTGATCATTTAGTTAGATTAAAAATTCCTTCAAGTTACTACATTTATCAAAGAGATGATGTTAACACTGTTCCCATTCCCTCAGACCAAACCTCAGCCCCACAAAGGTATGGCAACAAATGGAGACTACCCTACACACAAGCATGCCTCATACACTGCATAAAAAGAGCAGTTGCAGATTAACCTATGCCAGTGGAAGCCCAAGACCAGCACTTCATACAGCAGGGAGGACACACAGAAGCAGAGAACAAATCAAAAGCTCAAGTGATAAGTACAGGTTACGGGGAACTACAGGTGGTTTAAAAACAAGCTGCTTAATTCCAAGCAAATGCTGGTGTTAATATATTTAAACCAGGCAATTTTGATTTCTTGTGCACTGATGAATTCATCAGTGCAAAACAAACTGATCACAATAGATTCATACTTGGCTTGCACGTATCCAGAGTGCTTCTGCATGGGTGTAATTAAATCTGTTTCAAAACATAATGCTTTAGCTGTGTTAATATAAAATTACAATTCCTTTAGTCATTCCTGATACACTTCCGTATTTTGAGATAAACAAAAAAAAAAAGAGGAGAAAGCTTTACCAAAAAATCATGCATAATATGTTATCTGGTCCAGAAATTACTGTATCTAATTTCCCAGAGCTTATCTTTAAATTAGATACAGAAAAATTAAAGGACATGGTCTAAAACTGTAATCAGTTAACCAGCTGAGGCCAGAAATGAAAAATTTTATGAACTGAAATGAGAGAAGCATCAAGTGAGCCTACAGGAGACTCTGTCTGAAAGAAAAGCTTTTAAATATCCACAGTGAAGGGTTACAGAAGTTTAGGCACTGGGGAGGAAAAAAGCAAACAGCAAGCTACTTCAACAGCATCTCCCCTTTGGACCTTCCAATGTGACTGTATTATTAGATGCATGTTTTTATCAGAACACAGTTACAAGAGCATGCAGGATAAGCTGACTTTCGGAACTTCCCAGCACTGGTTTTTAGCAATACATAAATGTCATTGAGAAACACTGCAGCTTCTCATCCCAGCAAGGCTGAATACACCACCCTGAGAACTACCACCCCAACCAACCCTCAAGTGCAAGGACTAAGGAAGTTTCTTAGAGTTTGTCTCCCCATTGAAAAATCCCAGCTGTAAACAGCTACCTGCCCAGATTTTCTTTCCACACGTATCTTTAATGGAAAATGAAGCCCTGGTGAGAAAAGTGATTATCTAAAAACAGCACCTTATTCAGTAGCTGCATTAGTTGTTATAAGTGGTTTGTTTATCATTTGCTCCACCTTCTATTAGTAACACAAAAGAGATGTGGTCACAGGAGGGTGAGGTAAATTCTATTCTAACCTGTCTTCGAAAGCAGAAATTAACAGCAGCAAAAGTCAGAGACAAAAAATGATTCTTGAATACGAGTTCCCATTTTATGAATAAGTACCTGTAAATAAAATGGGACACCTTAATGCTGAAGTAACCGAGATACTTTTAAAGCACGTCAGAGGTTTTTGTAAGCCAGTAAGTATACTTTCAGCAGTCTTGCCTGGAAACAGAAAACTCTCTTTTAAGCTTCAGCTCCAAATTGAGATAGCTTTTAAACCTGAGCTTTTTCTGCACTTTGGAACATAGGTGCAGGTGTCAGTGTGTTGAGGTGACTAGTGATTCAGCACACTATCTTCCAGTAAACAGGCTATGAAAAGAATCAAAGTTCTGCTTGATGGACTTCTGACATAGCAGGCTGTGATTATGCAATTGTTTCGTTTCTGAAGTATCACATGCTTTAGCCACACCAAATCCCTCCAGCCAAAGAGAAGGCTCCCACAAAAAAAAAAAAAAAAAAAAAAAACCAACA
>NDXB01019670.1:1255-15820 GCA_002631895.1 Agapornis roseicollis | reverse complement strand
AAACCAACAAAAAAAAAAAAAAAAAAAAAAAAAAACCCAACACAAAAAACCAAACCAAAAACCCTGTAACCATTGCTATTCAACTGGTTCATAGAGCTAAATGTATGGTAATTACTGCCCTACTTCCTGCCAGTAAGCAGCGGGAGCTGTGGAACCTGATGAAGAAAGTACACAAATGAATGTCCAAGTCTCCCGAGTCCAAATACGAATATAAAAAATACAGGCACCTGGGAAAAGTCCTTCTGTCTTGAATTATTAGCAGTTAGTCAGATTTACATGACTGGCAATTGATAAGCATGGCTTTGCAACCCTGTGTCCATCTCCGGAATTCAAATATGTGGTTAGATTCTTCCAGTTTCTCCTCTGCTTACATTCTGAGATAATGCTTTTCACAGCTCTCTAAAAGGACCAGCTCTTCACTTAAAATTAGCAGATTAGCTAAGGAGACAATGCTGTGCTCATTTCCTTAAACCAACACAACTCCCCTGTAGCAAGAAATGGCAAGATTTCATCCTACTACAGAGGTAAGAATCTGGTCCTCAAACTTCCAATGACAAGACACTTGGAGTCCTCTTCTCACCTTGACTCTAACTTTATCTCCTGAAACCTGAGGGAGACTAGGCAAAATAGGGAGCAAGTAACCCACACACATACACATCAGATGTGTACCTTATGAATGACAGGAAAAACAGAGAAGACAACAGAGGAAATGCAACAACTTCTAATCAGCAAATCTGTTAAATACATAGCAAAGAAAGAAGTATCTCGCACACACGTTTTAGAAAGTCACAATACCCAGCAAATCACTGACAGCATTAACCGTTCTTCTAATAGAGGAATAAAGGAACTAACCTTCTCCATGGTTACAGAAAAGAAAGGGGAAAAGAGGTATGTATGTAACTACAGGTTACCCTCTACTTAAAACCACAATTTTAAAATACAACCAGAAGTCAGGCTTACCCATTAGTGTTGCTAGAAGACAGAGAGAATACATCTCCTTATCCACTTGCTCTTGCAGTTCTTTCGATGAGATTTTACTAGTAAGAGCAACGTCTTCATGTTTCACAGCATGAGCCGTGTGTGGGGGAGCAGACTGCCTCCCTTCCTCCTTACCTTTCAGGATTTCTATGGCAATCCTGTCACCGTGCTGCAAAGGAACAGGCTCATTTTCCATGCCTTCTTTGGGAGGCAGCAGCTCTTTAGGAGGAAAGCCATAGCGAATACATTGCAAATAGGGAGGAATATTAAATTCTCTCGCTATGCTCTCCCGCAGTTCGAGGAAGGTGGTAGTGCACTTCAGCGTCAGCATCGACTGCCTTCCATCATTTGTGGTTATTCGAATTTTCTTTTCTTTTGTAGATGTTGGAGAATAGGGGGCTTTTGTTGGTGTAACAGGTGCAGATGATGGCCCCTCACGAGCAGCCCCAGGAGAAGCAGTCCTAGGTTGCCCTTTATGCTCTTGTTTCAGTTTTTCACTCTTCCGTTTCTGCATTACAGAAGCCTGATCTGCAATGTTCTGCTGAATAGTTCTTTCAGCTTTGCTCATGTTCAACTCCTCCTTGTGCAAAGTTTTTGTCTTCTGTCCAGTCAAAATAATTTTGGTTGGAAGTTGTGACTCTAACTCTTGTCCTTGCTGTACATCATCCGCTCTTTGGGCATGAGCACCATCGATATTTACAGGGGTATAATCATCAGGGTTCTTTTTGGCAGTTTGATGCAATATTGTGTTGACAACTTTCTGAATAAGAATCTCACTACCGAATTCCCCAGGGAAGTGCTTGGTAACTAGTTTCATGGTGACATCATACACATTGCTGTTCAGAGAAGTATCACTTTCATACTGGAACCAGTAGACTGTTTCTCTCACCACTCTTCCACCCCACTCTAGAGTAATAGGAAAAGCTTCAGGGAGGTTGTCATATTCTTTACCTTCCCAATAGTGCTTGAATCCACAACCACATTTGCCACCTGTGGACCGAGTATTAGTTCTGTCTCCATCCAAATATGAAACAGATCCATCCTCTTTGACACGACGCACTAAGTTACCATGACACCAGTTACAAGCAGTCAAACTACTCAGGCTATAGTCTGGTACCAGCACATCCTTCACAGCGTTGTAGGAACACACCAAACTGTTCAGAGGAAAGCTGTAATTTTTGTCAGGCCTCAGTTGTCCATGAGTGCTTTTTGCCAGGTTATATAGCTTCCCCCCAGGAGCCAGCCACTCTGGAGGAACATGATGCTCTGAAAGGGCCCCACAGATGAGGCACCTGTGAAGGCGGTTGTCCATCACTGCTTTTTTGGCAGCTGCAGTGACTTCTTCAGGCTGGATTCCTATTACACCAGTCCTTCTGTAGAAATACTGATGTACATCAGCTACAAGACTGGGATGGATCCCATGTTTACTCATGAAAACCTCCTCCATCGCAGCAACGAGCCTCATCAAGTACTTATCTTGCAAGCTTCTGTCTCCTCCAATGACACAGCCACCATCCTCCTCTAACTTGATGTACTTTTTTATGAGGTCTTGTGGGACTCCCCAGGCTTTAGGAAGTAGCTTCCTAGGCAGTTTAGGTAAAGCAGCACCTTTTATTCCAACTAGAGGAATGTAATGGTTTCGTCCTGAGCTACTCCAGGCTATGCAGATTGGCTTGTTCAACATGCCATCTTTTCCCATGCATTTTTCTAAGGGTATCAGGCCAGGAAGGAACGTTGCCGAATAATCTCCAGAGCTCCGCATTCCACTCAAGGAGTCTAATAGGATGATAGGCCGGTGAAGCACGTTGGCCAGGCCAAAGATGTGAATATTCCTAAGGCCCATTGGCACACCTTCTGGAGGAACAAATAAAGGGTCACATTCGTTGATAATGTCCTCCCACTCTGCTGCATCAATAAAGTCATGGAAAAGAGCCTTGTAGTGACTCAGGTTCTCCTCAAAGTGCTTCTTTAGATTCTCCCGCAAAGCATGCCAGAACAGTTCCCTACCAACAAGTGCCCTCGAGACTGCGTGGACGAGGCAGTGGCCATCTCCATCCACGTGGACTGGAATGAGGCACTCCTGACTGTTGTTGGCCTTCTTGATGTCTTCCAGGGTGTCATGCAGGTAGATGAGGCTGCCAGAGCGGTCCTTTCCATATCCAATGGTTTCAACATGCTCCGGCTCAATGAGGAAGGCGCGGTCACCCAAGAGGGAACAGTCAAAGATGTCTCCCTGGTTCATCTCCGTGAGGAGCTTGGCTTTGCCAGTCTGCTTGTCCATCCCGTAGCGGGCCAGGATGGGGGCCAGGAGCTTGCAGTGGTAGTTGGAGAGGCCCATGACTTTGACGAGCTCAGTGTTTCTGCGGGGCGGGCCGGCACCGCTGACGCCCAGCAGCGCGTTTCGCAGCAGGTTGTGCAGCACCAGGTCGGGGTCCGTCACCTCCTCCACGGCCAGCAGCTGCCGCTGCTCGTGGCGCTGCCCGCAGTCCGTGCACTCGATGCTGCCGCTGCTCTGCGGCCCGTGGGCCGGGAAGAAGAGCCGCGCTTGGCATTTGGGGTCCGGGCAGGTACCCGAGAAGATGCGCCGGTCCCGCTTCTTGGAGGCGGCCGAAGGCAGCGGCTGCTGCTGTGGAGACGGCGGCGGTGGCGGCGGTGGCTGTTGCTGCTGCTGAGGCTGGGACATCGCTCTGCTCTGGCCGAGCTTCACCCCCACCCGTGCTCCTCCGCCCTCACAGGCTCATCCCCTGCGCCCCAGCTAACGACCGCCACCTCACTGGTACTGGTGCTGGTGCCGCCACCGCTGCCGGCCGCCAACCGCCCATCCACCAAGCGCCCTCCTCCCGCCGCCGCCGCCGCCGCTCCTCGCCCCCCTCTTCCCGGCAAACACGGAAGCTACCGGCACCACCGGTTACTGCCTCTTCGCTGCCTCAGCCGTTGCCCGCAACGCAACGGCCTTTGACTGCCACGCGCAGGCGCGGAGCCGCGAGGTCTCTCGGGAACGTTAGTCTTCTCCGCCAGCGCAGCCCGGTGTCGGGCAGGGAGCGGCAGCGCTCCAAGACTACACGGACCGTGATGCCAGGCGGCACGGGGGGCGGGGCCGGGCCGGCAGCACCGCCGTTCCTGGGAAGTGTAGTCATGTGACGGGTGGGCCGCGGAAGAGCGGAGCCGGGCGGGACATACTTAGGGAGTGCTTTGGGAGCTTGTTGCGCTTCCTGTGGCGGGCATGCGGGGAGCTCGGGGTGCTGCGTTTAAGGCGGCACCCACACGTATCTGTAGGCCTGCGGGAAAAGGACCCTGTGGTGTTGATTGACGGCTGCTGAACATGAGCCAGTTTGTGCCCAGGCAGCCAAGGCCAACAGCATCCTGGGCTGTGTCAGCAATAATGTGGCCAGCAGGGCCAGGGCAGTGACCGTCCCCCTCTACTCGGCACTGGTGAGGCTGCATTTCTATACTGTCTTCAGTTCTGGGCTCCTTACTAAGAGAGAGACATTGAGGTGCTGAAGCAGGTCCAGAGAAGGGCAGTGAAGCTGATAAAGGGCCTTTAGAGCAAGTCCTGTGAGGAGCAGCTGAGGGAATTGGGGTGTTTAGTATGGAGAAGGCTCAGGGGGAACCTTACTGCTCTTTACAACTACCTGAGGGGAGGACACAGGAGGTGGTTGGTCTCTGCCCAAGTAACAAGTGATAGGACAAGAGGAAGCGGCCTCAAGCTGCACCAGGGGAGGTTTAGACTGGATATTAGGAAAAATTTCTTCACCGAGAGGGTGATCAGGCATTGGAACCGGCTGCTCAGGGCAGTGGTGGAATCATGAGACCCTCAGTAACATCGTTTAGTGATGGTCTTGGCAGTTGTGGGGTATAGGTTGGACTTGATGATCTTAAATGTCTTTTCCAACCTGGCTGATTCTATGATTCTGTCTATACCCCTCTAATGCCTCCCCACTCACTAACCCTCCACATGAGCACTGAGGCAGGGCTCTCTCCCATGCCCCCTATTCCTCAGCTGGCACTAGGGGAAGGAGGCACTTCATGCCACCTGAAGCCTTGTCTCTCAGGTGCGGTGCTGCCACAGGGCCTTGTCTCCCGCTTTGGCCCCATCTCCTCACAGTGCAGCCTGGCAAAGCTCCAGCAGGTTGCTGCCGACAGGGGGCTGGTAGAAAGGGGCACAGTGGGTGGCCAGGCTCCAGCCTGCACCTCACCACTGCCGGGCAGGGAAGTCTGAGTGCCTAGGGCTGTCTGGGCATGGAGGCTTTCAACCAGCACCTCAACCACCACCTCCTCCCAGGTAGCAATCCCCTGCAGATGTGGGCAGCACAGGCTCTGGCTCCAAGTATCTGCCCATGTGAGTCACCACAGGGCCAATATGGGCTGCCCTCAGCATCAGCATGGAGCATGCTCTTGGAACTGCCCAGGCCTTCTGGAGCAAGATGTCCCCTAGGCAAGATTTGGCTTTTCAACCAGCTACACCAGGCTGCTTTTCCAGGAGGTGATCTATCTAAATGGAGGGGTTCCCCAGCTGCTGGCTGCTGATTGTGCTGGAATGAGACACAAGGGGAGGCAAGAGCAAGTTGTTAACACAAGTGCTCCCTCCTGCCGGTGCTATATGAAGAGATAATGAGGGAATGGAGCTGGTGCTTACGGTATCTCCAGTGGCCATCTGAAATGAGACTTCATAAAAATGAAAGGGAATCATGTTTGTAACTTCCAACCTAATTGCAGTCAGCTCAAGGAGGGTTACTGTCAGTGTGCAGGTGAAGTTTTCTGGAAGCCATTCCAGGTAGAGAGTTATCTTTCAGTAAAGGAAAACAAAACCTGAACTTCTGAAGGACAAGGTAGCACCTCATTGGGTATTACCGGTGTGACCCAGCCCTACAAATACAAGAGCAGAAATTACCTCTGTTATCTTAGTTCTACCAAACAAACACCAGGCATTTATATCCCAAGACCTAACCCATTCTGTAGTCACGCAAATGATGTGAAATTAGAGTAAAAACCATACAGAATGTACTGTGCTTGTACTTTGCAATACAAAGAGCATGTTTCATTTTCATTAACCCTTAAAAAGTAATCTACACAGCTAACAAATCATAAAGACTTGGATGAGTAATATATACAGAAAAACTCTGGTTTGTGCTTTATCACAGGCTTAGGAAAAAAACTACTCCAGGCCCATGACACACTGAGCACTGCCACCTTCCAGCAGCAGCAGCAGAGCTGTGCATTCTCATTCTCTCTCGATTACAGTTATCTGTCAAGCATAGCCAATATATATATGTGTGTGTGTAAATGTATGCATAATCTTTGATCTTTCAAAATCAGGTTTGAAGAGGAAAAGGTGAAAATGATGAGAAAGATTTTCATTCTTGCCTGATGCTAATTATTTTTTATGTGTATGACAGTAAAGTAGCAGCATCACCAGCTCCATAATCCTGTCAATGAGCCTTGTACTTGGGAATAAATCAGCAGTCTGTGCTCGTTCATTCCTTAGTCTTCCCTTCATAAGTAGCGGGAGCGCAGTGAAAATGCAAATAGGGAAGCCTGTGTCCTCTGTGAAACTGAGTGGCTGCTACTGAGTGCCGGCACCATTCAGGGCATCGGGTGGTGACAATCCTGTTCTAACCCAGCTTGCTTTTGTAAAGAACATCAAAGAATTTTTCTGTAGCATCACTGGCCTCTGGAACAATCCATTTCTTAGCATATGGGAAATAAACACTTCTGTCATTTCTTAATAGCACTTTTTAGTAAACAGTAGTCAGCACCCTGGTGAAATAAGTAGCTTTTACTGTCAAGGCGGACAGAAAATTTGACATTTTGTTTATTTCTCTAGGCAGATGTTTTTGTGAAAGCACTTGATAAACTATGGCTGTAAAGTCAAAAGCATTTCTCTTTCCTGTTCCCTATGTTAATTTCACTGGTACATTATATTCAATAGAGGAATTTATCTTTTATGGTGACTTGACCCTAATTAACACAAATGTTTTCGATGAATGACATTTGTAAGTATTCCAGCTATATGCAGGCTTATCATCATGATTGATTGCCCAAGCAATTTCTGCAACAATTAAATTTCGTTACAGAATCTTTGATAAAAATCACAATTCTCTGGCAAGTTAATAATTTATGCAAATCAGATGCATACTTATTTACAAGCTTTATACACTGTATCTGGGAAACAGGATAAGGAAGTTCTGTGTTATATCACTGAATATAGGTCATGCAAGTACAAAACCTTGAAGCAGTCTTAAAGGAAAATTCAGAAAATCCAGTGTCTGCCTTGTTAGTAGATACAATGCAGAAGTGCAGCAAGGAGTCCTACCAGAGATCATAGCTATAACCACATTTATGTTCATAGGCAATGTGAACAGCAACATCACAGTCAGGTTTACCTTCACCCAGTGCTATTCCCTCTCTTCTTTGCCACTCACCCTCAGGAAATTGGTCATTCCCTATTTCTCTGAGGGACTTGTTTCTCTGGAGGAGCAATGACAGAAGTTTCCAGCTAAACAGAAACATAAGGCTTGTGCAGTATGCCGAAGACCAGATCATGATAAACTAGAAGATGCTCTATTTTGTCAGCCACAAAAAGTGGAAGGTATTACCAGCCTTCAGCTACAACTCAGCATGCTTCCTATACTATCCATAGATATCCTTTCTCCATTACGGATAGCTAGAAGGCTGCTTTTATCTTCATTGAATCCCTGGGAGAGCTGATCCTGCCTGGCCAGCAAGACCAGCAGTTTTGCATGGCCTGGCCCTAAAAGCACTCTACATTTCAGCCTTATGCTATAGAAAGAGGAGAGAGAAAACACAAGTGTGAGCTTGAAAGAGGTTGGCAATATCATCACAACCCAAAATGAGTGCAACTTTTTCTATTTAGATATGACACTCTAGTGTCTAAAAGGCATGGGTAGGCCCCCAACTGGATAGTACTTATGATATCATAAGTACTATTAGTAGTACCAACTATCTACAAGGAGTCAACAACAGTATGTGCTTCACTGTGCAGAGCAGCTTCAAGTCCTATGCAGTGTGGACTCTTGTGTTTATCGCTGTTGTTGAACAAGTTCTGCACTCACTTCCAAACTGCCGCTGAACTGCATGCATTGTGCTGCCCTGCACTTGAGAGGGCATTGTTAAAGCCTGAGCACTAACCACCACGCTTACTGTGGTATGCCAAAGGGGTGTTGGTCATGGGCCTCCTGTGTCCTTGTCCTCAGAGGCAATGTGCAGTCCAGGACAGTATTCTGGAAGGACAGGAACCACCACTAAGCAGCTTCGGTTCAGCTTTTATAAACCTTTGTATTAATAGTTAGTCATTGGGGGTTAAAAACAGCATCTGGCTTATTTTGAGGACCTGGACTGGTAACTCTTGAACTGGATGCATCCAGCTGAGTAATTTCCATGTGCTTCTTCCACTGCCTCCCAATGAACTCCAGAATGACAAACTCTTTTCCTTCAGTGCTTTCACAGAGTTAGAGCTTGAACTGCTGCTATTGCAACAGGTTCTGCATTTCACAACACTAACAGATGCACTTGGTTAACACTGTTCTCATTCCTACACACAAGACCAAATTTGGGCTGCTCAGAATGTGGTACATGTGTAAGTGAAACATAATCATGTTAGGAAAACATCATGAAAAGGGAAATAGTGGGCAGAAGTACTAATACTAATTAAAGCTATCCAAATAGTGTGCTCAAAGGCTTTACAGCTGCAAAGTTGATGTTCCAATGTTTGTTCAGGTACAGCGTTCTTTGGTAAGCTCTACAGCTGACTCCCATGCAGGGACAATCTCAGCATCCAGGACAAGCTGCTCAGTGGGTACACTGTTGGGTTCTTTTACCTATGCATTCCTTTTATTTCTTGACTCAAAATCTGATTCTGAGTCTCTATCCTGGAAGCAAATTAACTTGATTAAACATGCAAACTCTGCAAAATTAGGGTTCCCTGTTTTTTATCCTGGATATCTCTGAGAGTTGTATCAGCACAGCTGGTGAACAGAATAGATCCATCAGGACCGTCTGTGTCCAGCAACTGTCAATAGAAAATCAATCTTTAGGGCAACAGACCATTAAAACAGGAGAATTAGCTTAGATGTGTCACCTGATTACATGGAAGTCTCAATGGCAATTACTGTGAATATTTATCTGCTTTCTGTAGTGCTCTGTCAAATACAAATTGAAAGAATGGTACAATCCCATTACACTAAAAGATAAATGTCTCAAAATAAAACAGGTTGAGCAACTAACACACACACTGCCACATTGATTTGTATGTTCACAGCATATGCACAGTCCCTGATCTTGGCAGCTGTTAAAGGTTCACTTAAATCTATGTGACATTCATGTGTATTTAATTGTCCCAATTTACTGTCTTGTCCTTAGTGAAGTTCTCTCTGCAAATGCCCAGTTTAGTAGAGAAGAATGATCAGCCATTTCCAGTACGGGAGAACTCCCAAGTTGAGGATGTAAATGGGTGACAAAGACAAGGAATGCTTCTTACAGAGAACACATAGCAGTGATGCCTTTTTTGTGATTATGCTTAAAGTTGGAAGTATTTGACAGGTGGAGAGCCTGTATTTTTCGGAGTTGAAGACATAGGAGACAATCTGGTACACAAATATGAAATGGTGGAAGTGGATCCATGGGCTGAAAACAACAGCAAACAAAGCCACTCTATCCTCAGATTTTCTCCTGAGGGTTTTAACCTAGGTGTTATTACAGTTCAAACATAAACTAGATGAACCTTTCAGACTGGTTTGTTGGTCTGTCCTTCGGCAACTAAGCAAAATATCCCAGCTTCCAATATGCACAAATGCCCTTACTACCAGTAGCCAGATGTTATATTAGTTTCTGATAGCTTAGAAGGTTCTTAATCCCTTAAACACCTGTAAACTACTACTGCAAGTAGACTTGCAGTTCTAAACCTAACAGCCTTCCAGTAAGTAGGGTCTTCTACTATGCTTCCTTGTCCTGGATGCAAAAACAAAGAAATAGATCGCTACAACTGGCCAGGAATTACTTTGAGAGGAAGTTTTTTCCTGAACCTGATGTAAAATCATTCACAGGAACAATGAAGATGTATCATCTACTAATATATATATATATATATCTTGTTTTGCCTTTAAGAAGTATTTGCTCCTAGCCATAAACTCATTTGCCTCTATCATGGAAAATGCATAAAGTGACTTTCAATTAACTTTTGTCCTTCACTAACTTTGCAAGAAAAATAACAACAAACCTCCCCAAATTGCTCCTGGAGACTGCCCTTTCTGATCCGTATTCCTCTTACTTCCATAAAGCTACGTCTGGTGTTATCTCTTTACGTACAATACAGGCAGCCCGAATCCAAAGCTGCATACCTTGAATCATGCTGGGACAATGCCAAAAGCCTTCTGTGTAACTTTGCTGCATCCAGCTCTGGCAGTAGGTGTCAGCAGAAGCTAACCGAGTGAACCCAGGAACTACCATGCTGCACGGATGAGACATTAGTGCTGCAAGGCACAACTAACTGCTTTGTCACTCTGCTGCCTTTTCTCTGACGAATCAAAATAAAGGAAAACACAGGCTCCAGCTGCTGAACATCCCAGATGACTGCATACGCCTGAGCAAATAAAATAAGCAGGACAAGTTTTGCATACATTAGCATGATAGGGTAGTTCACAAGCCACATATTGATAGAGAAGAAAACTGTGTGCTGAGGAATGATGGGGAACCATTGGGAACATGAGAATCTGCTCTGAGGTCCAGAACTCATCAGGAGACCTGCTCAAATAACCACAAAAAAATGGGGGTGAAGAGAAAGCAGAGGGAAGATCCCACTATGGTGCAACTTTACCATAGAGCTCTGCATAAGGTGGGTTCAGGGGATGTAATTTTAAGGGGAGGATTTCAAATTAAATCATACCAAGGTCCTTCATTACCACCAAGTTCAGTACTCTGATTAACAGATACCCCTGGTAAATGGGTACAGTGGGAGAAAGATGGCTAACAGGTAGAAAGTTTAAGAGAGATTCTCCTGATATAGCAGATATAAGACATCCTATGGGGAAAGCTTTCTAGATTTGAATCTGAGCAAATCTAGCTGAGTGAACAGAAGTGGCTAACAAGTTGCACAACTGCTCATGATTAATAAGATAGATAAAGAAAGACAATGGACTTCAATAAAGCTCTTCACATTGCTAGGTAAGATTTCATGGGAACAAAGCAAAAATCAAGAATAATTCTGAAAAAATCAGAGCTTACATGTGCCCAACCTATCCTGATCCAAGCAATAGTGAAGTGCAGAAAAATCAGTTTGATCAAACGATGACATTGACCCCAAAACTCAAAAAGAACCATACAAAAAATGAAAAACTAGATCAAATACCAAACCGGAAAAATGTGGTAAAAAAAAATCCAATGTTACCAAAGCAGAAAGTAAGACACGATTAAAGGGATATAAAGACATTCTTCAAATGCATTATTACTATAGGGAATGTTTGACAATGCCAAAAAGTAACCTCTTTTCTCTCTGTGAGAGTAGGGCACATGCATGAGAAGAACTGATAACTGCCTTATCTTGGCATTTGTGAGTTTTGGTATTCTCTCATTACACCTTACAGTCAAGCTAGCAGAAAATGCACCGATCAGATGCTGCTGTGCTAGACAGAAAAGCCATAATTGTAACCACGGCATATGCGGAGCAGCTGGTCACCACCAAACTGTAAAAGAATATCAAATGAGGTTATGCAGGCATCTGTCTTTCATCTGTTCATTAATTACATACAAGATTATACTTATTAAACTTGTGGGAAACACTAAGCTGGAATAGTTGCAAGCACGTTGAGGGGGAAATATATGGTTCAAAATTATCTTGACGAGCCAGTGAAATCAATAGGATTAGAAATCAGCATATATAATATTTCATTCCCACTTACAATCACAAGATAAGGAAGTAAATTTATTGGAAGCACACTTCAGAAAAGCTCAGTGAATCACAAACCGATTGTGAGTCAGCTGTGTCACACTGCTGTGAAAAAGAAAGCCTTTTAAAAGATATGCAGCATGAGTGTTACAGGTAAGACAAAAGGATCGACAGACAACTTGCAGCAAGTGCAGTGTGTGTTGGTACCTTACTTTAAGAAGTATGTGAACCAGCAGGGAAAAATCTAAGCCAGATGAACAAAAAATAACCATGGTCTAGAAAACAAAAAGACATGAGAGAAAGAATGGATGTCCTCACGTAAGCATGCAAGACCTAGGTAACTATGACTGGTAGCATGCATAGCCTGGAAGGAAGAGTCAAGATTTCAGTGAAGAAAGATGGCACAAAATTAGAGGGTGTGAGAAAAAACATGACAGAGCTTATATTGTTTCATGATAAATAATCTGCTCTGTTTCCAGCCCCTTCCTATCTTTGTGTCTATCACTGATGAATCCACAACTCTGATAGTTAAGTTTTGTTTACCTCCTTGTTTACACCAGGAGCAGCCAGCCCAGTGCTCAGGGTGGACTGTGAAATACAGGGGAATATTCCTGATGAACACAAAAGCATGCTGACTATGTTGAAAACTAGCAAAAAACGCAAAATGGGAACTTGAGAAAAAGAGACTGAGAGCATACCTTCTTGTATGTGAGTTAGCAGAGCTGAGAGTATCAGCTAGTTTTATAATAACCTACAGCTCAAAGAATGTTTGACTAAAGCCATTACTCCTCCCAAGAGCATTAGTCCCAACTCATCTTCCAGACCACTTCACTGGCTCTATGAGCTTCTTTCCATGAGGGAAAAATGAATTAAAGCATAGGGTCAACTAAACAAATGAGGTAGTGGAGGAGGAAGGGGATGCACGTGGGACCTCTGGTATGAGGAGACAACATAAGCAGTCTCTGGCAGGGTGGAAAACCCCAGCTCTGCAGGAAGGGAGTCCCAGCAACCCCTCTTCCTTGTCACACTATACCAGACCTCTGGAAGAAGGCCTCAAGCAGGTATTTTTCCTACAGTTGTCTGAATAAGATGGAGAAGAAACTAGAGGGTACATAACGGCACCCACAACTTTGCTTTTCAAACCTAGGTATAGGAGAGACCGTGAATAGTTTCCCCAAATAACTCTTTAGAAGCAGGTAGGATCTGAAAATATTCTGAAGCTAAGAATGTGGCATTCTTAACATTGGCTTAGGTTTATCTTATCCCTACTTCAAATATTATGCCTCATTCACTTCCTAGGACTCCAGACACTTCCCAAATAGACCTGTTGTGAGCAGCTATCTCCTACCATGTGTGCAAAAGGATTTCACATAAACTTCCAGCAGTTCCAGCTAGGAAAGAAGCTACCTCAGATGCAGATAGCTACCAGTGTTTGAAACATGCTCTGCTAAGGGCAGATACATGCACCAGTTGGTTAGCACATCTGGGACATTCACTCTGTTCTTGCTGGTGGAGGTCTGCAGGAGTTCGTTACAAAATGGATGCTTTTAGAATGGAGATACAGCACTTTGCAGACCCAAGGGCTTACTGACATAGGTATCTCTTTTTGATTTGCCCTGTTCAAGTATCCCTTTGTTGCACACCCACTGTATTTCACTATGCTTATTTCTGTGTGCGAGTTTGTAAAAAACAATGGGTAACTTCAGGTCTTTCCCAGTTGACCCTACAGAAGGGATTTCATCAATCTCCTTAATCTGGTTTCATCTGTACTGCATTGCAGTGCAGAAAAAGTCACAGAACGGAAGACAGTAAAAGATGAGAAAGCAGAACAACAAAATGGAAGGAAAAAACCCTTATTTTGAAGGTGTACTCTCACTATCAGCTGGGCTGAAGAGTGCCTGTGTTAATAAAGAGCGAGCACTGAGAAATAACTGATTTATGCATATATAAAAAAGACTTCTCATTTGTAAACTGTATTAACCCCTCCACCTCACTTAGGAATTGGTAACTTGGTTTACTTAGAGCGACCTACTCTTGCCCACTCAAAAGGCTTATTCTCTTCTTTTAAAGACTTTATACCCCAACTCTTATATTAAGACAATAACACCTCCATTAATTTGTGGTAGGTTTTGAGATTTTATTTCTGGGAAAGCTGTTGCCTCATCTTTAGTACTTCCTCATGGGAAACATCTGAGGTTGGGATTTTCTTGTTCCCAAAAATGGCAAACACAGCTGGAATGACAATGAAAACAGACAAGAAACAAAAAATCCCACTTCATTAAATAAACCTATTTTCTAAGTGGGTTGTTTTCATACACTGAAACTTTGTAAGTTAATTCAATTTTAACTCCTCGGAGACTTTCACTGTTACATCCCATGATGTAATTTTTCATATAGCACTAAAATTAATCAAAATTCCCTTTTATAAAACTATCTTTAGAAGCAAAAGTAGACTTAGGGTTTTACTTGAGGCCTCTAAATCAACGTTTGCTTAATTATTACATGTTGTAGTGAGTTAGATGACTATATGTCATAGAATCATAGAATAGTTAGGGTTGGAAAGGAAAGATCATCTAGTTCCAACCCCCCAGCCATAAGCAGGGACACCTCACAATAAACCATGCCACCCAAGGCTTCATCCAACCTGGCCTTGAACACTGCCAGGGATGGAGCACTCTTCCTTGGGC
>NDXB01019668.1:26219-44253 GCA_002631895.1 Agapornis roseicollis | reverse complement strand
TTCCCTCCCTCCCTCCCTCCCTCGGCTCCGTTCGCAGGTTCCCTCCGCTGCCGCCCGAATGCTCCGCCGGGGACTCCGCAGCCCATTTATCCGGGCGGCGGGAGCGCTCCGTGACGTAGCTGCCCATATATGGACAGACAAAGCCGAGCCGAGGCCGAGACGTCACAATGGAAGCTCCGCACAATGGAACATTAGAAAGCAGGAAGCGGGGCCGGCGCGCGCGGGGACGGACAACGGGGAGAACGGTACCGGACACATACCGGACACNAACGGTACCGGACACACCGGGTACCGGACACACCGGGCAACTCGTACCGGGCACCGGGCAACCTGCACCGGGCACCGGTTACCGGACACACTGGGCAATGGGCACCGGGCACCGAACACACCGGGCAACTGGTACCGGGCACCGGGTACCAGGCACACCGGGCAATGGGCACCGGGCAACCTGCACCGGGCACCGGGTACCAGACACACCGGGCACCGGGCAACCTGCACCGGGAAGTGGGTACCGGGAAACCTGCACCGGGCACCGGGTACCGGACACACCGGGCACCGGGCAAATTGTACCGGACTCACCGGGTACCGGGCAGCTCGAACCGGGCAGTGGGCACCGGGCAACCTGCACTGGGCAACGTGTACAGGGCACCGGGCAACCTGCACAGGGCACCAGGCACCGGGCAGGGGTCTCCCCCTGCACCCTCACATCCCACCAGGCGAGCGGTGCCCCCCGCGGGAGGGCGCGGGGTGCGGTGAGCCCCAGGGATGCTCAGGACGAGGCTCTGACTTGGAGACTTCGTATCCCCCCCGCTCCCCTCGTCCTCCTGCGCTCCATGGGGAGCAGGAGCGAGGGGATGAACCGGCCACAAACCCCGTCCCGCAGCCCCGCGGGCGTGCGGGGGGAAACGCGGCGGGGCCGAAGCCGCAGCAGCCTGAAACCAGGCAGTGGTGACAGAGGAGATGGCTTTGGGTGACAGAGGAGGTGGCTTTGGGTGACAGAGGAGGTGGCTTTGCCCCCTCCCCGTGCCCCGGGTCCCGCGGGGAGCAGTGCTTTGAATACTTTAGAACAGGTAACACTTGTTGGTCGCCTGTGATTTTAACCTCACCTCCCCCCTTTAAAAGTTTGGCACTTCCAAGGCGTCAGTAATTAGGTGGTTTCGTGCTAACTGTGCCAACTGATGCTATCTTTAAAACCCTCCGAGTTATATAGCAAATGTATGGAAAAATGCTGTGTTGCAATAGCTCCACTTACCCAATTCCTGCAGGGCCGGCTTTGCAATGGGAGCGGGATCCGCGCTACGGGAGAGCTGCGGCTGGAGGCACCGGGCACCGGCTGCGGGGTGGGGGGGGGCACGGGGAGGAGGAGGCCACCGGTGCCAGCAGCCTCCGGGTTTGGGGTTGGGGAGCGGTTGGGGGGTGATGTGGGGCTCGGAGGGGTGTGTATGTGGGGAGTGTATGGGGAGTGGGGGCTGCAGTTTCCATTGTGGCCTGGTTTGAGCGTGGGGAGGGAGTGCGTGTGCTCTGCCTATTTCAACCCCCCCTTCACTTCAAAGGCCCTCATCAACCGCAGCCCCCCCATCCACTGCAGAGGTGCCCATCCATCGCGGGACCCCGCTTTCATTAGAAGCACCCCCATTCTGTGCAGACCCTTCCAGCCTGTGCACCCGCTCATCCTTCTCAGAGCACCCCCATCTTTCACAACCCCCCCCATCCTTCTCAGAGCCCCCCACCCCTTGCACCCCCCCTCCATCCTGCGCACCCTCGTCACCCCCATCCTTTGCAGGGCACCCCCTCGCTTGCCCCCTCTCTATTGGCACCCGTTGCACCCCTCCAGACGCGTTCCCCCCCTCAAACGCAGCCCACAGCCCCCCCCGCCCCGCCCGTGCCCCGGCGCGGCCCTGGGGGGAGCGCAACGGCGGCGGCGGGGACCGAAGTGGGGGGGAAGCGGGGCGGCGGCGGGCGGGCGGGCGGCCGAGGGGAAGCACCAAACAAGGCCTGGATCCGGTCCCGCCCCCGTTGCCTTCTTTGGCCGCCGGTTCCGGCGCCCCCGGCGCTGTGGAGGTGCGGGGCGGGCGCGCAACGGGGCGCGGAGCGGGGGGACCCGCAACCCGCACCACCCCCCCCCCCCCGGCAGCACCGCCCCGGCACTGGGGGGGGGTGTCCCCGCCGAACCCCCCCCTTCCGCCGGCCCCCGCCGCTTTCCCCGTCAGCGCATTCCCACGGTCGGAGCGCGATCGCATCCGCGGTGCTGGGGATGCTGCGGGGCCCCGCAGAGCAGGGCAGCGCCCCCCGGCCCCAAACCAGCCTGAGCCGCAGAGACCGGCATCACCACCGGGGCTCCCCCCCGGTCGCTATAGTGGGGGGGGTGTGAGGGTTTGCTTGGCCTTGCTGGCACCCCAGCACCCCCATGCGTGCCAGCCCCACGTCTGGCTCACTCCCACCCCGGTGGGTACCTGCCCTCCCATGCTATGGGCAGAGGGGGACCCCTACCCCATCCCCACGTGGCATCACCCCTTCCACATCAGGCTGTGGGCGCAGTGATAACACCCCAGCCCCAACCTGGTTCAAAGACCCTTAGTCATAAGGACCAGGTTTATACAAGGAACTGGGTTAAGAGGGAGCTTAAACCCAGCCTGTGAGAACCCAGTCCTGCACGGCCACCGTCTCAGTTACTAACAGTGGTTTGATGCCAATTGATGGGGAACGGCCTTAAGCCAAAATAAACCGAAGGCAGCCTTAGACTGGCATGAAAACGGCCGCGTGGGGGTTGGACTGGCTTAGTTACAGCTCAGCTTAATGGGTTGGAGTGTTAAGAGCAGAGTAGTTTACCCAAAGGGAGCAAAAAAACACACCACCCCCAAAACATCACCTGGGATGCTCTGAATGGGTTTGAATTGCAGCTTGGTGTGGATGGAGCCTGCAGCTGAGAGCTTTCACCTGTGCTGATCATCCCACACGCTTGTCTCAGGCTGTTCAAACCCCATCCTGACCAGGGTTCAGGAAGGTAAATGATCATTGCTGGCATCAGTGGTTTCACAGCATGGAGCCTCATTCATGGAATGCCGCGGTCCCCTCCTCAAGGCAGAGCATCCCAAAGGCCCCTTGCTCCTGCAATGCAAAACCTCATTGTGTTAATCAGGCAGAGCTGGCCCAGCCTCCACTCAGCTGCCTCCTTCACCCCAGGGATAATGGGAGGAATAAAAGGGAAATCTCAGAGCAGCTCCAGTGCCTGAAGGGGCTGCAGGAAACCTGGAGAGGGGCTTTGGATAAGGGCCTCTAGGGACAGGCCAAGGGGAATGGCCTGAACCTGCCCGAGGGGAGACTGAGCTGAGCTCTGAGGCAGAAGCTGTTCCCTGGGAGGGTGCTGAGGTGCTGGCACAGGGTGCCCAGAGGAGCTGTGGCTGCCCCATCCCTGGCAGTGCTCAAGGCCAGGTTGGACACAGGGGCTTGGAGCACCCTGCTCCAGTGGAAGGGGTCCCTGCCTGTGGAGCTGGAGGAGCTTTGAGCTCCCTCCAACCCAAACCATTCCAAGAATCCATGATTCTATATTATTTAATAGTATCCCAGCTGGATCAAGTCCCCATAATACCCACTGATAAAGTGCTGGCAGCATCCCCTCATCCAGGAGCTCCCAAAGCCACCCATACAAGCCCTGCGCACCCCCAGCTCCCACTGCCCCAGGCCCCTCTCCTCCCCAAGTGCTGTGTGCCCCTTTGGGTGCTGTGTGTCCCTTTAGGTGCTGTGTGCCCCTTTGGGTGCTGTCAGCTGATGGGTGATCTTGCCTCGCTCCTCTCGTCTTGTGACCGGGTCCTGCTGCTCATCACCGAGTGATTCACGTGCCGTGAGCCCCGCAGGTGCACTGGGCTGTGCCGCGGCTCTCCAGGGACCAGCGGGGCTTTTAGAAGGGGAACGGTTCAGGATTGTACCTCATTATCGCAGCAGCAATGCACGTGTGGGGAGCAGAGCGTGAACTGTGTCCTGGTGCCTTGTGGGAGGCAAACGGGACGGCATCCCCATCCTGCCGTGTGTCGGGAGCTCCGGGAGGCTCTGCGCTGTGCATGGCTGTGGGCTTGAGGCGCTTGGGCCCACCGTGGTGGTGCCTCTGGTCCTGGCTTCCAAAGGATGCTCAGATACAAAGCTTGGGGCGCTTCCTTGCTCTACCAGAACACGGAGGCTCCTGCCCCCCCCTCCCTCACCCCCAGCCCCTTGAATGTGCTTTAGCTGTAGATGTGGGGCTGGGGAGGTCACAGAGCTGTCAACAGAGGTGGCTGCAGGGACCTGGAAGGTCACCCACCTCCTACCCGGGCCTGACTGCACCCGGGCTGCGCTTGTAGGTGGCTGCTTGGATGAGCGACAACAAATCCGCTCCTAGAGCGCCCTGTGGAAGGGCAGCGAATAAACCCGGGGCCTTTCAGGCACCTGGAGCACAAGGTGGGTGCCTCAGTGGCACCTGATGGAGCCACCGGCGTCCCTCGGTGCTGTGTTTGCAGGCGGTGAGGCTGCACGGGCGGGATGCAGACGTTCACGGTGGCAAACAGAAGCTGCCCAGATGTGGCCGGTGCTGCATCAGCAGCGATTCATCCTCTGAGCATCCCGTGGATGTGGGAGATGCTCAGCACCGCAGGGATGGGATTCAGGGCAATTCCTGGAGGAGGAGGAGGAGGAGAGACTTTCTCCACTGCTGTTGGGCGTGGGAATTCCTCATTTCAGGCCACACTTTGGCTGGGAGAGCTCCAGCCAAGGAGAAACTGCTGGGCAGCCTTCCTGATCCCGGCCCAGCGCCCGCCCAGCTCCGCGGCCTTCCTGGTTTTCCTGGTTTCCCTGCGAAAACTACACCCTCACTGAAGCATGCATGGAAAAGGAGATGGGTGCACCCCTCCTCCGTCCTCTGTTGGGGGCTGAACTTGGTGGTCGCTGTTGGCTTTGCTGGCTCAGTCTCAAAGGATGGATGCCCATAAATCAAGCCCTGTGGCTGCTGGGCAGGGGATGCTGCAGGAGCCATAGGTGGTTGTGGGACCCTTTCCTGCCTCAGTTTCCTCTGTGGCATGGGAGAGAGATGAGCCCTGCCTCATCCTGCCTGGGAAGCACCCACAGCAGCACTGGGTGCAAAGGGGCCTGTGAGGGGGGCTCTGCCTGCACCCCATTCCCTGCATCCCCTTCTGCTACCATCACCTTCCCTGCATCACCGCAGCACTGCTGCAGTGAGGATGTGCCAGCTGCTCTCAGCCATCCCAAAGAGCATCCCATGGTTTCCCAGTGCTCCGAGGCCTGGGCTCCATGGGTGACTCCAGCGAGGGGCACGTTATGCTGCATGCACCAGGGAACCTCTGGGTCATCCAAGTCCAAGACAGGTCTTGGTCTGCAAACCCAAAGGTCTTTCCTGTTATTATGCAGCCTGCAGGAGGGGAACAATAGCGGTGGCGGCGGGTGCAGTGTGACCCAGAGATAAGGAGACAGTGTGATTAGCAGGAAAACCAACGAGTAGGTCCAGAGCTAAAAGTGATCCCCAGGGAGCAGCACCACTGGGAACGACGGGGTTTCCAGAACGACCAGGCATGGAGCTGATGCAATGGGGCAAGCACAAACCTCGGTGCTGTGTCCCTGTGTCAGTGACTGGGCATCGCTGTGACCCCAGCGAGGGGATTGCAGGGAGATACCACAAAGGCTTTTTTTAACCTAAACCCAAGAAACAGAAGAGGAAATGGATGCTGAGAACTGTGCCATGACACCACCAGCGACGTGAGCGGCTGCCTCATGGCACAACCAAACCCATTGCATCCAATGGTGGTGCTGGAGAAGGGGCATCCATGGAGGGATGTGCTCCCTATGGCTGCGCAGGCTGGGAAAGCGCTGCTCCCGAGGGCTGCAGGGCTTCTCTGTAACCACCGAAGGAGAAACTGGTGAGAGGCCAAGGGAGAAGGATCTGCAGAGCCATTGAAACCAGCCCGGGGGGAATTAGCCATTTCCTTGCAATGAGGAAATGGGAGGTTAGCCCAGGACCTGCGGGGATGCGGGGAGGGGATGGGAAGCACTGACAAGTGAGGACAAGCTGGGGGCTGTGGCTGAGACCGTCCTCAGCCCGTGGTGCAGGCAGGGGAGGCTGGAAGAGCCACCCAGTCCCTTCCACCCCACCTCTGGATGCAGCCCCCAAGCGGCATCCGCCTCCCACCGGGATAGATGAGGATAAACCGGGATAAAGCAGGCACCGCGGCACGGAGCGGGGCCGGCGGCTGGTGCTGAGCAGGAGCAAAGCCGGTGGCTCTGGACCATCGCACCAAAACCTCCTTTGTGTTCTACAGGCAAACCACATCTGAGCCTGCTCCTGCTCCCGGCAGAGCGGGCGAGGCCGGGACAAACCCAGCCCAAACCGAGCCCGAGAGTGGAAACCAAACCCCAGCAGTTTCTCCCCGTGGAGCATCCCTTGAGCGCCGTGTCCCAGGATCCGGCAGCTGGGATTTGCATTCCGGGTGCTGCAGGAAGAGCCGGTCCCAGGAGCAGGGTGAGGGACCGGGACCCCCGAACCAGCACACTCCGATGGGGCAGGGAGCAGGGCCGGGCTCCTCAGACAGCCCCACAAAGCTCCTCTGAGCTGTGCAGCCCTTCGGAGGCATCATAAGAATTAATTACCATTGCTCCTTAATGAAGCCATCGTGCTGAGCCCAACCTGCCCCTTGCTGCTCGCCGGGCCCCTTGGGCGCTGGCACAATGCTCAGAGGTGGGGACATGGCCCTGTCCTCGCCTCGCCCGCCCTCCCTATTACTTCAGGAGCCCTAAATTCCTGCCACAGCCCTGGCTGCCTCTCCCAGGGCCCGCCCGGCTGCTGGGTCACTGCACCAGCACATATGGGCCCCCCCCACCAACCCCAGCCCCATGGCACATGGGGGACCCCTGGGCTGGAGCCTTCGTGTGCCCATGGCACAAAGATGAGGCCTGGGGGTGTTGGAGCATCCCACCAGTGGTGTCCATCACCTGGATCATGCCCGATCCCGAGAGCCTGGTCCCTTCCCAGTGCTGTGGGGCTGCGGATGCTCCTCAGCTCACCTGGAAAACCTCCTTCGTTGGCACCCAAAATGGGCAGCATTGTTTATCCCAGTAGAGCTGCCGTGTCCCCACTGCCACATGGGGATTAACAATCTTGACCTATTTCCTGGGGGGTGCAGCAAGGCTTAATTCAGTGTCTGCTTGAGGAGCACATAGATCTGCAGATAGAGCCATTATGGAGTGCGAGATATCATTAATTAATGCACAGGTTGATATAGTTATGTGCTTAGATCATCATCAGCTGATCCTGCTAATCCCTTCTTGTGCAAGTCCCTGGGCGAGGGGGAGCTGCTGCTTGGCATCACTTGGCTCCCGGTGAGCTGGGTTGTCCCCACATCGTCCCCATGTGCCACCATGGCCTGGGGCGTGCAAGTGGTGGCCCCCAGTCCCTGTTCCTTCATGTCCCCTGCTCCTAACTCTGTGTTTGCCCATCGTGGTCCCACTGGAGAGGAGACACCTTCTGCTCTCCATCAGAGGATGGGAGCCGGGGCTGCCTCTCCTTGAGCCAGAGGCTGAGGCTTAATCTCATTCGAGTAATTACTTCAATAATTATTAAAAATAGATAATTATTACCCTTTTTATTCAGTGATCGTGTTTAGTGCAGGCTTCTCTTGGCCTCCAGCCCAGTTTGGGAAAGAAACACCCCCCATGCGCTGCTGGGAGCTGCCGCTGCTCACCAGGAACATCGGATTCTCACTGTTAGTGTTTTAAACCCCAAGCCATCCTCCTCCTCCTCACCCATCACATCCAGTGGGTGGCTTTGCTCTGGGAATGGGCTGGAAGCATCCAAACCCCATTCAGGCCCTGTGGCATCTCAGTTCCCCCAGTATCCACAAGGTTGGTTTGTGCATGGCAGCGATGCTGTGGGTAGTGGTGATGCTGTGGGTACCGGTGATGCTGTGGGTACCGGTGATGCTGTGGGTACCACGTTGCACCCCATCACACCTGAGCTCACCCCGCTCTGTATTCTCCTTGCCCCTTCCTGGACCTTCGGATGAAAAGGTGACCCAGCCACGCCAGTGGAAATTGGAGGTAACAAATACAACTAAAACTTCCTCTGGCTGCTAAAAATGACACCCGGAGACAGAGCAAAAACCTCCTCTGGGTGACAATAACAGAGCATGGAGCTATTTCAGTGCTGGCTGTTCCATTGCAGCACTCGGCGCTGGGCTTGTGGCTGCTGCAAACCAGCCACTTCCCCAGGGACGTGACGTGTTTCCTTTCCATCACAAACTGATTTAGAAGCAAAACTTTCTACATTTAGGCAGCGAGAGACTCAGCTTCTCTTTTCTCTCTCGCACCCATGGTGAGCGAATGGAAGGAGAGATAAAGGGGGTGGGACAGGCACAAAGCATACGTGGCTTCCTCCCGCTTTTGCTTTCTTCGGTCTTTCTAAATTAGCAAAAAGTGAACTAAACCCCCACAATTAATATTTTCCATGCTGTGGAAGCCTTGCACGCGTCCAAGTGGGAGCGCAGAGCTCCAGGCTGGCTCCTGCTGCTGCTGTGCTCTGTGGTTGCAGCCCTGAGTGTGTCTGGGCCTTGTGTCCTGCATCCTGGCAGGGGATCAGTGGGGTTGTTCCAGCACAGCATTCACTGCAGGCACTGGGCAGATTCCTGCTCTGGATCATCCCCATTCCTGTCCCCAACTTCATCTCCAGCCCTGTCCCTGTCCCCATCTCCAGCTCCATCCCCATCTCATCCCTAGCCCCATCCTTATCCCCATTCCCATCATTCTCCCCATCTTCATCCCCATCCTCGTCTTCAATCTCATCCCCACCCTTGTTTCCCATTCCCATCCCCATCCCCATCCTTCTCCCCATCCTCATCTTCATTCTCATTCCCAACCCATCCCCATCCTCATCTCCATCCTCATCTCCTTTCCCATCACTCTTCCCATCCCCATCCTTGTCTTCAAACTCATCCCCACCCTCAGTTCCCATTCCCATTCTCATCCTTCTCCCCATCCTCATCTTCATTCTTATCCCCATTCCCATTCCCAACCTTCTCCCCATCCTCATCTTCATTCTTATCCCCATTCCCATTCCCAACCCATCCCCATTCCAATCCCTAGTCTCCATCCCCATCCCCATCTCCATCTCCATTCCAATCCCTAGTCTCCATCCCCACACAGGGAAGAGCCTCACTTTGGGCTCACAGTGAGAGCCCAGCCTCTCTCTCCCCTGCAGCTGAAATGCAGGCCGGGAATGATGGTGCCCGTTTCCTAGAAGGATAAACATCCGATTGCCTT
Organism: Agapornis roseicollis; assembly: GCA_002631895.1. Taxonomy (NCBI): domain Eukaryota; kingdom Metazoa; phylum Chordata; class Aves; order Psittaciformes; family Psittacidae; genus Agapornis; species Agapornis roseicollis. Next base: position 34,962 of record NDXB01019668.1, on the reverse strand, counting down.
TTCTCTCCCTTTCCACCAAAAATAAACAGAACCGCCGCAGGGCTGAGGGCAGGGAGGGGAGGATGACTATAGTTGGACCGCAGGATGTCAACAAACCTGACCTCTCATTTGCACCGGTCCCTCGCATTACCCTAACGGCCCAATTACACCCTCAATGGAGGGTTAAGTATAGCAAAGGAGAAGGAGCAATCCAGCTTTAGCATCTTCCATGACATCTCTGGGTGTCATTTCCTCTGCTGCTAATCTTAGCGCCATGGCAAGCCAGGGCTGTGGGATGTCACCAGCTTCCTTTTTCTGCTGGGCTCCTGCAGCACCCCGGACCCGGCTCCTGCATCCTCCTTCACACCTTGCAGCCCATCCCCATCGTCCTCAGCCTTTCTCCGTGAGGCCGATGGAGCTCTGCAGGAGCCGCTGGTGTGCATGATTCAGTCAACAGCCATTTCCTGCTGCAGGGAAAGTCCCGGACACGTTTAACCCACACACAGCAAGGAGGTAAAGCCACTCTCACTGCCCAGGAGCCAGAGAGGGAGCAAGAAGGTGACAGCACAAACCTGCTTTCTCTGTTGCACCGGGATGGACCCATGGACCAATGCAGCAGCAGGAGCGCCGCCATCCCCTGTAGGCGATGCTGCATGGCCAGGAGCAAGTCATTCCCCCGTGCCTCAGTTTCCCCTGCCTGCCCAGTAACCCCCATCCCGGATCTTGCTCGCTGTGGTTTGTTCCCAGTGCTCCTGGCTCAGGACAAAAGCAGCTCTGCGGGAGCTCAGCCGCGAGGAGGATCCGCGGGCAGGGGAACCCGAGCCCCGGAGAAACCCCGGCCTCAGATGAAAGCCTCGTTAAGGACGTAATTAAAGGGGAGGCCCGGCCAAGGGCCACTGGGCAGAGCCCTTCTCCTTTAGGGCTTCAGTTCTGGTTCTGCTTTCCAAGAGGAGCGCGTTCAGGGCCGGGACTGGGCAGGGCAGGGCTGGAGCCAGCCCCGTTCCCACGCTGCCACCCTGCGTGACCACCGCGCTCCAGAGCCGCAGCCCCGGGGGGGGGCACCGGACCCTGCCCCGCATCCCCTGCAGGGCAAAGCCACTGCCCCTGTCCTGCCCCTGCATCCCCTGCATCCCCTGCAGGCAAAGCCACTGCCCCTGTCCTGCCCCTGCATCCCCTGCATCCCCTGCAGGCAAAGCCACTGCCCCGGTCCTGCCCCTGCATCCCCTGCAGGGCAAAGCCACTGCCCCTGCCCTGCCCCTGCATCCCCTGCAGGGCAAAGCCACTGCCCCGGTCCTGCCCCTGCATCCCCTGCATCCCCTGCAGGGCAAAGCCACTGCCCCGGTCCTGCCCCTGCATCCCCTGTCCTGAGCCCCGTTTCCTGCAGCCCCTTCAGGCACTGGAGCTGCTCTCAGGTCTCCCCTTAAGGAGCCTCCTCTTCTCCAGCTGACCCAGCCCAGCCTGGCCCAGTGCTGGCCCAGCATCACCGCGTGCTCACTGCCCACAAGGGTCCCACACAGCCCCGTGCACTCCATCCACTCATGGTTTATTCTGGAAGCTGCAGGCATTAAGGTGTAAGACCCCCAAGGTGCAGGAGGGACATGGTGGGAGTCAGGCCAGAAATGGGGTGAGGGAGGAGAAGGTGATGCAGCCTTCCCAGGACACCCAGGGAACCAGGACACTGATGGGATGTTACCTTTGGAGGGGATGAGGGGGCTCTGCTGGGTTTGGGAAGCAGAGGGGCTGGGTTTCTGCTCTCAGTCTGGGCTGGGAGAAGGGCAGGCTCATCCTTGGTGGGTCCCAGATGTGGCTCTGGGATGCAGGGAAGGGGATGCAGCTGCACAGGGAAGGGCGCAATGGGCAGAGCTAATCCTGGTGGTACTTGGTGAGGAACTGTGTGGAGGCCACCGGTGAGCCCAGCCGGAACTGCTTCACAAAGCTCTCCATCGCCCAGGAACCTGAGGAGAGAGGGGCAGGAGTGAGCAGGGATGGAGGCAGCCAGAGCAGGGGATGCTGTGGGGCTGGATGCACACAGGGGAAGAGGGGAAGGAGGGCAGGAGCCATGGGCATCTCTGGGGGGTAAATGGTGTTGGCTCCTCTTGCGTCACTACTTTGGAGCAGCCTTTCCCACAGCTTCCCACAAGCATGCCTTAGGATGCTTGGAAATGCATGGGGGAGATGGTAGGAGCCCCCCAGCCCCTTCGCTCTCATGCACTGAGCCAAGAGGCCCAGCAATTCCTGACCCCGTTCCTCTGCTGCCAGCCCTGACCCAAGGGTGCTGGAGGCCTGGGGGACACAGGCAGGGATCCCTCTCTGGGGCTGCGGGCAGGAGGGATCCCCTCGTGCAATCCCCCTGTGCCCTGTGGCCCATGGAGCATCCTCCTCCAGGGCCAGAGGGGCTTTCCCCGGGACCCAAGCAGCTCCCACTGCCACTTGTGGTGGTGGGAGCCTGGCTGGGAGCCGCTGCGGTGGTGCAGGGCAGGGGCGAGGGGCCTGGTGTTTGTGTGGAGCCCTCCTCCCTCCTCTCCTCTCCCTGGCACCTCTTTAATGTCACGCTGCAGACTGGCAGCTCTTATCTGCGCCCACATCTCGGCCCCAGCTGGAGCAAAGCATCCCCTTTGCTCTTGCAAAGTGCTGAGCAAAGCCTGAGCTGCTGCCTCACCCGCACGGGGCCAGCAGAGACCAGCTCCCCCCGTGTCCCCCCCGCCTCCAGCATCGGGGCTCTTCATAGCCAAAAAGCCCCTGATGGGCTCTGCAGATGCTCCTGGTGCTGGCACTGAGCTGTGCAACCTCCTCAGCTGGAAGAGCCTGTGGCCCAGGAGATGCTCCAGTGCTTGGGAAGGAGATCCCAGGATGCTCAGGCTGGACCCTGCATCCCGCTGGGAAGAGATGTTGAGATGCATCAGTTGCGTGTGGCTGGGGGGCTTCCGGATGTCCCCACATCATCACTGACACCCGTTGAGGACCCAAACCAAGCTGAGGGCAAGGATAGTCCCAGTGTGCCACACTGGGGTCACCACCTGGAGCATAGAGCCACATTTCCATCAGCTGTGCCTCATTGCTGCATCCCAAGGTGGGGGAGATGCCCCCACACAGGACCCCGAGGGGGCTTTGGGTTTGCAGCACCACTGCCAAGCCAGGCCACAGGCAGTGATGGCCACTGTGTCCCAGCGTGTGCCACAAACACATCCCTCCCACCGTAACACCCCTGGCAAGGAGGGAACCGCTCGCTTCAGGGTCTCCATCCTTCCCCCATCCCCTCCATCCCGGGGGATGCTGATGAGCGCAGCACCAGGAGAAGGGGTCCCGGGGGGGGATGCTCCCATTGCACCCCAGCCTTTCATCCGCTGGGTTTCAAAGCGCTGGGGAAGCCACAGAGGGAGCAGCCGGTGCCGGTGGGACCGGGGTGAGAGCGAGACGCGGCTCCCCCGGCTCGCCGGGGCTGTTGCTGGTGTTGGTGAGGCCTCGGGGGGGCTGTGGATGCNTGCCGGTGGGACCGGGGTGAGAGCGAGACGCGGCTCCCCCGGCTCGCCGGGGCTGTTGCTGGTGTTGGTGAGGCCTCGAGGGGGCTGTGGATGGGGGGGGGGGGGAGCAGAGCTGCCGCAGGGCTGCGTGCAGGGCCGGGGTTTTTCCTGACCTACTTTCCTCCCTGCCAGCGCACCGGGGCAGCAGGGACCGGCCCCAGGGGAAGCCCCGGGTGATGCACCCGTGGGTACCAGCCCTGGACGCCAAACCCAGCGCCTTGGGTGCATCCTCAAACCGGGCGTCCCATCCTGCCTGCATCCCGCATCCCTGGTGCAGGGTGACATCCCTCTGCCAGCCATCCACCGCACTGGGGACTGAGTCACCGGGACCATGGAGCTCTCCATGTCACCATTCCCACCAAAACGACGTTGCATCCATGGCTTGGTCCGTTTTCGAGCTCAGTTCCCAGTGGATTTCGTCATCGTGCTTGGCTCTTATGTGAGCACCCACTGGAGGAAGAGGAGCACCCACTGACACCCTGATCCTTGAGCACCACATGGGGAAACTGAGGCACGAGGTTGCTGCAGGGCTTGGGGAGCTCAGGGACCCTCTGGCCTTGCAGGCAATGGGTGCACGGGGCTGTTTCACCCCCCAGAACGAGCAGGCCCCCCCTCTTCAGGCACCCACAGCGTTGCCAGCCATAATTTATCAGCCTCATCAGCGGGGCTGAGAGGAGCCCTGATGCTTTCCTGCAGAGATTAATGATGTCCCATTGGAGGTAGGCGGGAGGCCACTGGCTGCTTGCTCACCATTAACTGACACCTGGGCACTGGGGCTGGCAGCGGGTGCTCCCCGCAGCCCTTCACTTCCTCCCATCGCCGCCGCAGCCTTTCCCTCCCCATGGGGCCCAGTCCAACCCGATTTTCCAGCTGGGTGGATTGGAGGCACACAAGGTCTGCTCATGAGTCAATGCTGCAGCCCCGGTGGGATGGAGAGGGATGGAGCCATGGGGAGAGCCGTGGGCCAGGCTCATCCCCAGTGCCTGGTGCCCAAACGACTCTCTGCTTCCCAAAGGACTCTCTGCTTCCCAATATCCTTGGGAGGCAAAAGGCCATTCCCAGCTGTAAAACACCTTTCCGGGGCAGGAGGAGGTTTGGGGATGCTGGGGAGCATCTCCACATGTTCCCAGGGCTGGTGGGCAGCCGGTGCTGGGACACAGCAGGGAGGGAGGAGGGGAACTGCTCATCGCGTGCAATGAACCCTCCTGAGCTCACGCTGATCACAGGTCCCACAGGGGAAAAGCAGGAGGTGGCCAAGGAGCAGCCTCCCATGGGTCCAACACCCCCATGGCCGGGGTTTCCCTGTGCCGTGCCTGGGGATGCGCAAGTGCCTCTGACATCCTGCAGACCACAAGCCCTCATCCTGCACCCTGGTGAGCCTTGCTCTGCATCGCCACCAGCGCCCCACAGCCGCAGGGACACCCCACGGGTGCTAAGGTGACACAGCCAGAGCATGGAGTGAATCAGGCTGCGGTGGGGAAACTGGGGCTCCAGGAGGGTTCTTTGCCTGAGGCCCCGGGTAGGGAGGCTGCAGGGGAAGGGATTAATCAGGAGAAGGAGCAGGCGTTCGGATTCTTCCTGATGCAACAAGTGCCTTTGCTCAAGAGATGCCCTGGAGAAACCTCTGCTGCCAGCCCCGTCCCTTGGTGGGTGACCCTTGGGCACAGCGCCCGACGGTGCCGTCCCCATGGCAGGGTGGGCAGCGGGGCCAGCACGGAGCCACCCTCCCTCCTCTCGAGCTGGCGGCGCTGTGGAGCAGGAGCACGGGTTCCTTCCCGTGCCTCCCATCGCCCCTCGACCCTTATTCCCGAGGGACCTTCCCGAGGAGCAGGAGCGGGCTCGCGCGGGCAGCTCCTGGTTTAGTGCCCTCTTCTGGAGGCTCCGGCCTCTTGGCTCCACTGCTGAGCTCCTGCCCTGGCACGCACCGCGGGCCCTGCTGCGGCCCCGCTGCTCCCAGCGCCGGGCCTGCTTCAGCTTCAGAGGGAGCTCCTCTGTGAGCTGAGCGTCGGCGGAAACACCCTCACGGAGCCCCGTGCTGTCCGCAAGCAGTGGGGAAGCAGCCGGAGGGAGGGGTGCGTGGCACGGAGCTGGCACCGCGCGGCGCAGGGATGCGGGATGCGCCTCTCGTACCGCAGGAGCACAGGACCGGGGCAGAGCTGTGGAGGAGCCGCATGAGCTCCTCACCTGTTGGGGTCACAGTCAGCATCCCCTTTGTTTTCATGTGCTACCAAAGGCATTTCCTCCTTTCTCCTTTGTTACACAGGGGCTGAATGTGCCAGTGGCTCAGTGGTGTTTGTCCCAACGTGGTCCTTGAGGATGGATTCATTTAAAACCCTCGAGACATCAAAATCCCATCCTGTGGCTGCTTTCAGGGCTCGTGCCCTGGGAGTTAAAGGAGACATTAACTGGACAGGCCAAGCCTGTGATGGAGCAGTGAAATGGTTAAAAATGATCTTCAACCAACTACTTAAATAGCAGCCTCCACTGAAACTATGATGCTCAGGAGAAAACATCCGCTCCTGTTTTAACTGGTCCTTTCCAGGGAGCTTGGGAAGGGCTGAGAAACTTCTGGATAGGATGGAGACAACGTGGGGCACTGAGCAGGGACAAAGATCTTCCACATGGATCTGGCGGCTGAACCCTTCGGGTATCAGATGCGGGGAGCTGGAGCTGCACATCCTGTTAATACGAGGGTTTATGATGGGTGTCCCATGCTCCATCCCCAGCCCTGGGATGCTGCGATGGGGATGCGGGTGTATAGCCTTGGGTGACAGCAGTGGAGCCTCCTCCTCAGACCTCTCCAGGGACAAGCGGATAGGGACATGCCCTGCTCCTCTGGCAGGGGGGTGGCTTCCATGCATGCCATTAAGAAGCAGAGCTAATGAGCCAGAAAGCAACTGAAGAGCAGAGATAACCCACAGAGAGCCTCGCAGCAACAGCCACAGCCCGGCCTGGCCACAGGATGAGCATCGCAGCCCTGTGCCGGCTGGAATCTGCAGAGTTCCTGGCACAGGGGTCCAGGGATGAGCTCTCTGGAGGTGCCTGTTGCCCCTTGGGATGTGCAGGACTGGTTACCAGCACGCAGGGGTGAGTCAGGCTGGCACGGATGGGATGCTCCAACCTGCCCTGCCCGCCGAGCCGTGCACATGTGGTCCCACTGGGAAAGCTGGGAAATTTCCCTTGCTGAGGCCACATGAGCAGCAGTGCCTGTGCTCCCTTTGCATGGGCCTTGCCCATGCTGAGGGTCCTGCAGGGTGTGACCATCTGGGATGGAGCAGCAGGGATGGGCCCATCATGTCCTGGGTGGACTCCGCTTCTTGCCTCCATCCCTGCCGTGCACACTGAGGGAGGCAGCAGCCCTGTGCCAGGGTGGAGGGAGCTGGGAGTTGGTGCTCGTTGTGTCAGCCGGGTTTGAGCAATCCCTTGCTAAACCATCTCCACGTCTGATCCTTATCTGCACCCTCCGAGGTGATGAAACTCCCGCGGTGCAGGGGGGAAGAGGTTCCAGCAAGGACTGGATGGAATTCAAGGCCCACGAGATCTCTCCTTGCTCCTGATCCCGCTAGCCAGGCCGCTACCAGCCCTTTATGCCAAGGACTTAACACCCCAACCACATCCCATATAAGGATTTGAAACCCCTTTGCACCAAATGAGCATCCCCAGCATCGCACTAACACGTGGCATTGCCCGTTCCCCCTGGAAAAGCCCCTTTGGAACACGGTGCAGGACCAGGGCTAACGCACGGCTGCTCCTTGCCCAGTGAGACGTGCTCCTCGGGGCTCAGGGTGATGGCCTCGTGCGCTGGCTGCTCGTGCAGGAGGAGCTGGTAGCGGTGGTACCCGCTGCGGGGAGGCGGCGTGGGACGGACGTAATCTGGGGGTGCAAGAGATAACGGCTGAGCATCCCTCTTCACACCGCAACCAGCGTGCACCCCGGCCCTGCAGGCTCTCCCACCCAGCACCAGGAGGGGGGAAACACTGGGCAGCCTGGGTGTTTGATGGGCAAGAGCAGTCCAAAACCCCCTTCCCTCATCACTGCCTGGATCCCCCCTCTGCCTCAGGGCCAGCTCCTGATTTCCCTTTCCTGACCTAACCCGGCTCCAGCCTCCCACCGTGCCAGCCACCACCTCTCCTCCTCTTTCAACCTGAGAGCCCCAGGTGCTCCTCGCCCCTAGGCTGAGCACCCTGACCTCTCCTCCATCACCCTTCCCATCCCTGCCATACCCCTCCTCATCCTCACCGTGCTGGGCGCATCCTCCCCTGGGTTGCAGGGATCTGCTGGGGGTCAAGCTTGACCCTCCCAGCACCCCTCACCCTGCTGCTGCCCCATGGGAGCTGGGGGCCTGGCCAAGCTCCAGCTGCCGGTGTTTGAAGTCCTCCCTTTAATGCTCCTGTGGTCGGAGCAGTGGTTCTCAGGTGCTGGCAGTTTGGGGTTGATGCCTCCCCTTGCTGCAGACCTTGCATGCAGGTGGGCACGTCCTCAGCTCAAGGCATCATGGAATCCCAGCCTGGTTTGCGTTGGAAGGGACCTTAAAGCACATCCAGTTCCAACCCCTTGCACTGGAGCAGGGTGCTCCAAGCCCCTGTGTCCAACCTGGCCTTGAGCACTGCCAGGAATGGGGTTTGACTTCAAAAGATCTCCCATTAACAGAGCCCCCCAATGCAGCTCCTTGCCCTGCATTGAGGATGGGAGGGCCCAGTGCCAAGGGACAAGCAGCTGAAGCCCCTCCAGCATCAGTCACCCCCAGCCTCATTCCCTGGGGATGTAAACTCCACGAGCCGTGTCTGGCTTGTTTGGAGCTCAAAGTCTTTGTTCGTGCAACATCACAGAAGTTGTTGGGATTCACCCTCTTTTATCTCCTGTTTCTCTTCTTGTTTGTATCCCCCTGCTCTCTGCACTGCTTTGGAGCCCTTCCAAGCCCGGGGGAGCTTCTAAACCACTCCTGCCTCAAGAAAGAGAAGAGAAAAAGCAGCTCCTATTTCAGACAGGGCCCAGCTGTGCCCCATGGGATCCCCTCGTGTCCCCCCTCATGCCCTGTCCAGGCCAGCTCTGCCACTGCCTCATCCCAGCTCCAGCAGCAGACCCCGTGCCCCGGTTGAGGTCTGCACTCACCCGTCAGCACGTGCCCTTTGACGTCCCCACTCCTCAGATTCGCACCCTGAAAGGACAAGGAGAAAGGGGGGAGATGCTGCAGGACCCCCAGGAGAAGGAAACGGAGGGAAGGACCCTCCCCCCCCCCCCCC
>NDXB01019668.1:5644-18745 GCA_002631895.1 Agapornis roseicollis | reverse complement strand
GGGGGGGGGGGGGGGGGGGGGGGGGGGGGTTGGTTTTATTCTGTCTTTAACTTCTGTCTCTCCCCTTCCGTTGGCCAAAGCCTCCCTTTTGCATCTGATGACAGCAGCCCCCATCCGGGATTTGCCGGGAGGGGAATGCGCTGCCTGCGCATCCGGGCTGCCGTGGGCTCGGCCTCGCCGTTGTCCCCCCCACCCCCCTTAAGCTGCTTCCTGAGAGCGGGACTTGGCAGCACACGGAGGGAGAGTCCAGGGCTGCCCCTGGGACGGGAGAAACTCCAACAGGAAGCATCCCTCGCCGGAGCAGCGCGAGTTCTTCCCCCTCCCGCTTCCCTCCCGCTTGTTATTTTTCTCGGGAAAGGGGGGAAGGGGGGAGGATTCTTGAAGGATGAGAGCTTTGGGATGCTCGTGAGTCCTTTGCATTGATTTCAATGATGGGAAAGAGCCAAGCGCGCCTTCTCGCCGGCGTTTTTGGCTGCAGAGCATCCCATAGCCCTTGTCACAAGGCAGACCCACACCAGGGCTGCTGACACCCCCCCCTCCTCCCCAAACCTACACCCCAGCAGCTGCCTGGGGGCTGGAATGACGCAGGGAGCAGTTTGGCATCACCCATCCTGAGGATGAGGGGTTAACCCGGCAGCGCTGCTGCGCGGCTGCCAAAGCTGCTCCGGCTCTGCCATGGACTTCCCTTTCTTCCATAAAAGTCCACCGGATCCGGGCTCCCGTGGGATGCTCCCGACGCGGGAAGGAGGGGGCTGAGCTGCCCTACCTGGGGCGCGTGCAAGCGCCGGGGGCTGTTTGTGCACTGCCCCGTGTGCCTCCCGAGCACTCACCCTGCTCCCTGTGCCCTGCCTTGGGCTCCAGCGAGGGCAAACGGAAGGGTTTAGGTTATTTTGGGGGTGCTGAGGGCTGTGGGGGCCCCGCTTCAGCCTGGATGGGTGAGGACATGGGCATCATTCCCCCAGACAGCCCTGCTCTGGTTTGGGATGGGGCTGAGGCCCACAGCTCCTTGTCCAGGGGATGCAAAGGCATGGGGAGAGCAGGGAGAGGAGAAGCAGTGGGTGTCCCCCCCGGGATGCCCATAGGTGCTGCTGGAGGCTGTTCCTGCTCCATCTCCTTGCATGAGCCGTGCTTTCCTGCCACCAGGGCCAGGGCAGCCCCCCCAGCCCCAACAGGAATAGCTCCCCACTTCCAGCTTTGGTTATTTTGGGTCGCTTGTGGGTGGCAGTGCAAATATAAAGACCAAGAGGTCCCTTCCCAGCCCTTTTCCCAAACCAAGGGGTCAAAGTTTGGATGGGGCTTGGAGCAAGCTGCTCTAGTGGAAGGTGTCCCTGCCCATGGCAGGGGGTTGGAACTGGATGAGCTTTAAGGTCCCTTCCAGCCCAAACCATCCCAGGATTCTATGATTCCATAAACCTGCATGTTCCCATGTACCCACATTGAGCAGCAAGGATGATACAAGCTGACTGCAAGAGCTGTGATTGCCTACAGGGATACTGGAATTGGCTCCACACAGCACAGCCTGGTTTGGGTTGAAACCCCACTCATTTAGGACTGATCAGCATCCGAACCCCTCCCCAGCCTATTCCCGGGGCCACCAGCAGGAGATTAAGAGCGTTCGTACATCGTGCGGGTCCTACAGGCAGCACAATGAGCCCTGGACCAGTTACAGCAGCAGACAAGATGTCATCACCCCAAGAGGCCGGGGCTTGCATCAGCAGTGTCTTGCAAGGAAGAAAGCCAAGTTTTCAGAGGAGAAGCTCTCACACACACACACGCCAGCCTCAGCAATTAACTTAATAGGTTTCTTACAGAATGCCCCGTGAGTGATGCTCAACATATTCAAGTGTTGACAAGACGGTGCTGAACCCGACGCCTACACAGCGGGCAAAGCAGGCACGGAGCACAGACACACCTTCATTGTCTGAAACTGGTAGTAAAACTCCAAACCCGCCCTTGTGTAATGGGGAGAGGAGCAGATGGGGCTGCGTAACCCTTCCCTCCCCGCTCCCTGTGCTGGGGACACTGTGGGGTGGTGATAGAGGCATCCCCAAGGGATCTCTCAGGGCCCTGCATAGGCTGGGAGCCACCGCAGAGGTTTCCGTTCAGGATACACACTTCCAGATCCATTCAGGGTATGTTATGGAGGGGTTGGAGCCCACCAGGACCACCAGCAACCTTTGACTCATCTATAAGAATGATAATATTCATCTATAGCCTAATATTGACGCCGCAGGAATCTGTTGTGATTCCAGAAGAGGTGAATGTGGGATTGTCCTCTGGATTTGCTCCAGGGCAATATTTAGGCCACTAATACACAAAAGGGCTGAGCATCCCTTGGCACTGCCGGATGGTCCCTCGCCTGGGTTTGCCCAATTCCCAGAGGAGGCATTCCCTTCTCCTTTTCCTTAGGAAAGTCCTATAAAAGGGCAGAATTTGGGCTAATCTGTGCTTGATGCCATGGGTGGCCTCATTCACCAAGGAAAGCCAAACCATGTCAATGCAGCACCCAACACCAAATACCCTCCTGAAGAGCCAAGAGCACCCACAGTCACCCTATAAAAAGAGGGAAAAAAAGCATCTCTGGAAGAGGGATCCATGGGGAAACCTGTTTGGATGGAGATGTTTTGTAACAGGCAGCCACGATCCATCTCCCCTGACTTGGGGTGGGATCTTGAGTCAGGAAAGTTGCTTAAGGAAGGGTGGTCGTTCCTACAGGTTTCTCCAGGTTGGGAAATGTTCTCCCAGTGGCTGGGACCCGCATGGAGCAATCTCCAGGGCTGTCATCATCATGTTGATGAGCTCCCAAACCCGTCAGGCTCCCTCGGTGTCCCTGCTGCCTGCTCCGTGCTGCCTGGGTCTCTCCCTTTCCCTATGGACCGGGCTGGCTCAGGGGGAAAGTCCTTCATAGGATACTGGTGATGGTTCACAAGCACCCAGTGGAGCAGGGAATGGGCTCATCCCAAAGTGTCACACGGGATGGGAGAGCTGGCCTGGAGCCAGGACACTGTGTTTGGATGGCTCCTTCCCTGCCTGCCCTGCATGCTGCAACCTCAGGGCACTGCAGGGATGCAGGAGCTGCCATTATTCCCATTTGGAAGAGATGCAAAAGGCATTCCAAGGATTTCGATCAACCCAGAACGTGGGACACAGCTATTTTAGGGGCATGCCCAAAGAGCACTGATGCTGCAGCCGATGCTGCTCACTACCTGGGCCGCAGAGAGCCGAATTCATGGGGCTCCAGAGCACGGGAATTAGGGATTTAGCTGGGAGTGAGCTCTGCATTGTCAGGGAATTAAAGGTTTACTTGCCTGTTGCAGACAGAGGCTCAAAGGTTTTTGAAAGACATTAGATTTACAGCTCTCCCCAGTGTCGACACCACTGGGTTTACCCCGCCAGGGAGGATTTTGACCAGGTTGGGATGGTTCCCACATGGAACACGTGCCGGTGGGAACGGTGATGGAAGCTGGTGCCCAGGCTTTGTCCCTGGCCACGTGGCAGCCAAAATCAACACAAGCCCTGCAAAGAGCCTGCTTGGAGATGGAGCCAAGTGTGACCAAATGCTAACATGAGCCTTGCCCTGCCATGCAGGGTGCAGCCATAGACTTAGCGTTCACTGCAGGAGGAGTCTTTGCATTCGGGTCTCTTTTCTGTCTCCACAAAGCACAGTGGCACCCAGGAAGGCTTGTGGGAGCTGGAGCATCCCTTCCACCAGTGATGGGTACTTGGGGACTTCCCTTGGTCCTTAAAGCATGTAACTGAGGTGGGACCCAGCGAGCTGCAGAGCAGTAAAGGCAGCAAATCTTGGGCACCCAGAGCACCTTCCTAAGAGCTTTAAAGGGTGAAAGTCTATCACAACGCAAGGAGAACGTGTCCCAAACACCCTGCAGAGCTGGAGCTAAGCTGCGCGCTGCCCCGCTATCATCTGCCCATCAGGTGTTGCACATCAGCGATCACAGCCTGCGTGGTGCAAAGAGCCTGCAAGCAGAGGTGCAGGAGCTGTGCAATGCCCAGCCCGGGGCTACCCGGCTCACCCACACACTGGGAATGGGAGCTCTCGCTTGCAGCCCGGTGCGAGGATGAGCCCTGATGGCAGCAGGATAAAGCTGCCCTTGCGCAAGGCTTGGGGTTGCGTGGAGGATGTGGCGGGAGCAGACTTGCTCTGGCCCTGGGCTGCCTGCAGCACGGCCTGGATAGAGCCAGGGACCCGGGATGGATCCGGTCACAGAATCATGGAGTGGTTTGTATTGGAAGGGAGCTTAAAGCTCATCCAGCTCCAGACTCGCTCCAGCAGCTCCACATCCCTCTTGTCTTGGGTACCTCACATACCCATGGATACTGGGACTTGCAGTGCTGAGCACAGCAGAGCCAGCACAGAGGAGTCTGAGGGATCCCATCCTCTGCTCCATCCCTCATGCTCATGGTCCTCTCCCCACCCTGCTCCCCATGACCAGCTGCTCCCTTCCCACTCCTTTGGTACAGAAAGGTGCAAACTGGGTTGTTGTTCACGAGGGCACTGGTGATTATTACTAATAACTCCGCTCCTTCGTGCTCCAGTTTTCCCAGCGCGCTGGCACCGAGCCACTGGGGCCCAGTGATTTACTGCAACTTAATTATTCCTGCATTTCATCACCTCTTGTTTTTGATGTCTGTGTCTCTGTCAGGGCCTCACCTTCATGACTAAGAGAACCAGGGAAACAAACTGGTGCGAAAGGGAGAGAAAGGGGGAAAAACCCCAAGCTGGAGGGTGAGGAGCTGCTGCTCCATGGCCAGGCAGGGAGGGAGGTTTGGGAAGTGTCCCATGGGATGATCGGTGCATCCCACCGTGGCGTGATCCCCATGGAGACCCTGGCTATGGGGCGCAGGAGACTCTTACCACAACCCCCATGGTTTCAAGCCTTGGCTGTTGCTCCCAGCAGCAATGTCCATGGCATAGGGAAAGGACAGCGTTGAACCTCGCCTGCCCCTTAAACACCTCCATAGGGAGCAAACGGCTGCCCCGGCCACAGGAAGTGTTGGATTTGCTGGATTTGGCTTGTGAGCTGCCAGATGGAGGCTGGTAATTGGATTCCCGAGGCTCCTGGCCCTGCATTCCCATGGAGACCGGGTTTGAGGAATTATGAGCAGAGCCAGGACCATCTCCTGGGATGGTGCCTTGCACCCACCCTGCATCCAGTGAGGGTGGTCAGGGGGACACTGGGGATGGGACAGGGATGCAGGGATGCTCATGGGGGAGAAGCTGCCCTGGGAAAGCCCACAGGCAGCGTGGGAGCATCCATGAGGCTGGATGAGGATTGACGATGCACAGCGGGGCCGGTGCTGACCCCTGTCTGCCGGATCTCACTGAGATAAAGCCGGGGCAGGCAGGGTGAGGTGGCTGCCATCATCTGCCAGTCCCTTTACCTGGGCTGGCAGGGCAGGGCCTCTGCCTTGTATCCAACCTAAATCTGCCCTTTATCGACAGCATGAGCCCACCAATGTGGCTTTGCACGGGTAAAGCCACTGTGCTGAGCTCCATTTGGTACAGCAATACTTCCTTTTCCTATAGTATTTCCCATCCATTCATTCCCAAGCATGTTAGGGAAGTGGGTGGGTGTCAGGAACCACATTTTATAGGTGCAGAAGCACTCGTTCAGCGCGTTCAGTCGCTAAACTGGTGTCAGTGCTGGGATTAAAGCACCTTCCCGCACTGGCAGGTGCCTGGTCCCAGCCCTGCGGCATTGCCATGCCCATGTCCTGATGGGAATACCCTGAACAGTGGGAGGCTGGAGAACCCGTACTCTGTCCAGCTGAGCAGCTTGGCCATGAAGCTGGTGCTTCCAGAAAGTACCACAGCATCAACAAATGCTTCCAAAGGGAGTGGCAATGTGGGACTTAAGAGCCAAGGGGAATTCAGCTGCTTGGCCCTGTCTGCTTGGAAGGGCACCTGTGGGATGCTGGATGGCATACAGGACAGAGACAGGGCTGGGATGTAGCACTGAGATGTGGGGCTGGGATGCAGGGCCAGGATACAGGGCTGGGATGCAGGGCCAAGATGCAGGGTTGGCGTGTAGGTTGGGATGTAGTGCTGGGATGCAGGGCTGGGATGCTGGCAGGGATGCAGGGCTGGGATGCAGGGCTGGGAGGTGGGCTGGGATGCAGGGCTGGGATGTGGGCTGGGATGCAGGGCTGGGATGCTGGCAGGGATGCAGGGCTGGGATGTGGGCTGGGATGCGGGCTGGGATGCAGGGCTGGGATGTGGGCAGGGATGCAGGGCTGGGATGTGGGCAGGGATGCAGGGCTGGGATGTTCACACTCTGGGGTCAGCAGGGCAGCTCAGCAGGTGCCCATCCAGAGCAGCCGGGCTGCGGCAGCAGCTCCCTGCAGCGCCGCAGGGTCAGCATTCCCTGGAGGGCGCCCAGCAGCAGGGAAACCCAGGCTCCACTCCAGGCCACACAGAGCTCTGCGAAGCGCCAGCAACCGGGGGAGCGGGGGCTGAGAGAGCCGGGAATTTTCCTTACAGGGGGAGGGAAAAGAAAGAACCCCCTATTTCCAGTATTTCCCTGTGTGCCTTTGGCCTGGTGCAGCCCTTCTGCTCACTGCTCTGTTTATACATGATAGACAACTAATTAACATCCAAGCCTCTTGAAAGGTCTTTTCAGAGGTAATGTACTGACAGAGGATGTCAGTAAGGAGCAGTGATTTGTCTAAGCAGTGATCACATTGTTTCAGACTGAATGAGGTGAATATTAAACTGCTTTAAATGCACTCTTCATAAAGCACTAATTACATACTCCCGGGGGAGTACGGGCAAGGAATACTAAACAGCAGAAAAGTCAACAGAGTGCTTTTTATAGTATGTTGCTGGGTTCTGTGTTTTTCTGTCTTTCTTTCTCTTGTGCGCTCTCGCGCGCTCCCTCTCTCTCCCCTTTACAGTAAAATCACAGCATGCTGAAGAATACACATTTATAGCACAATGGTTCACATCTAATTATATGGCAATCATTAGTTTTAACCTGGGTGCATTATATTTCCTTTGATATATTGTGCCCCCCGGCATCTCTTCGGATACGACACTTCCAATGGCATTTTCTCCCCTCCCTTGGAAAAAAAAGGTGGTGTTTTTTTTTTTTCCCATCATTAGCATTTGCTGATAATTTCCTTTCTTCCCCCCTGCAACCCCCAGACAAAAATTAGAAATTGGCAGGAATAAAAGGGGCAAGGAGGGGAGGAGGAGAAATCCGTGTAATCCGGATCCGAATCCGCTCCCCCCCCGGAATCGTGCACTTTATGATTACCAAGGTAACTCCTCTGGGGTTTTTAAAGAGGAAAGGACACACAGAATGGGCCATTAATGAATTCCTGCAGATCCTGCTGCGCTCCTGGTCTGGCTCGGCCCAACATCCTCATGGGGTGAACAACCGCTCCATGTATTATGTATTCCTTATAGCACAACATGGAGTGAGAGAGACTGAAGTAGCCACGAACCAAATCCTCCCTGCACAGAAAACCTCGAGGTCCTCTTATCCAATGAGATGGGAAACAAAAGGACCATGTGGCAGAGCTCAGTGTCCTCGAGGAACCCACTGCTTCCTCCTGGGCAGCAAAGTGAAAGCACCAAGAGGAACAGGGACAATGGGACCAATGGCCTCCCAGATGCATAGGGTATGGCTCAGACGCACAAGATCTGGCTCATATTCATGGAATGGATTCCATAATCATGGAGTACAGCTCAAATGCACAGAGTAGGATTCGTATTCAGCTTCATAAGGTAGGATTTGAATGCATAGGTTCAGACACACAGGGTAAGGCTCAAATGTATAGGTTGTGGTTCAAACACACAAAGTATGTCTCAGCTGCATAGGATAGGATCCAGAAATGTGGGATATGGCCCAAATGCATAAGGTTTGGGTCCAATGCACTAGGTATGGCTCAAACACATAAACTGTGGCTCAGACACATAGGGTATGGCTCAAATACATAGGGTAGGATTCATACACATAGGGTACAGCTCAAATGCATGGAATAGGCTCAGATGCATAGAGTACAGCTCAAACACATAGGGCACAGCTCAAACATCAAAGGGCTCAAAGACGTAACTGATGGCTCCAAGACACCTGGTATGGTTCAAATGCATAGGGTCTGGCTCAAACACACCTGTACAGCTCAGACAAGAGGGTATGGGTCAAGCACACTGTCATGGCTCAGTTACAGTGCAATCCATGCCCAGCCTGTCATGGGGAGCATTCCTGTGGCCACGCAGCTCCTCGTGCCTGTCATCCCTTTGCCACCGGCGTTCCCATCCCATTCCCTGCAGCACCAGTCCCACTCGCCACCTCCAAGGACACTGCATCAACCCTGCCCGAGCTAAACCCAGCACACGAGGCCTTGGGATATGCCCAAAGCATCCTGTTCCCAGGATCACTCATAGAGCACATGGTGCCCACAAGGTCTGGCCAGGAGCTTCGTGCAAGCCAAGCCTGGAGCTGGCTGGGATCATGCTCTGCCTTCCTTCGAGGTGCAGACTTCCCTGGGAAGGAAGAGGCATGCAGCCTTTAGATGCTTTTTTTCCCCTCCTTTAAAGAACATGAAAGAATCTGATAATTACTTCTATCTACCACCCAACTGTACTAATTACCAACCTATTTCTTCACAGTATGACAGACACAGGCTCTCCAAAACACATAGAGATAAATTAGCACTAATTGGTTTTCCTCTGGCTGTTTGAATTAGTATTTAAAGCTCCAATTACAAAGCAGAATAATTACTATTAATGTCCTGTCGCAGTACAAAAGGCAGATATCTCGCGAGCGGGTCCAGGTGTATTATTACACTGATTACGGAATATTTAACCTGGCTCCTTAAGACAAAGACATGGGGAAACTTCATAAAAAAGAAGGGAAAAAAGGCAAGAAAGGGAAAGAAACCCGCAGATGGTGGCAGGTCCCTGCAGGGGATGGAGGGGGGGCTTTGAAACCTGGGATGAGAGAGGTACAAGGAGGAGTGAGGGAGGAAGAGCAAAAATGGGAGAGACGGGGGATGAGGAAAGAGCAGATCTGTGCAAGCCCGAATGCAGGTACTGGGGGATGAGGGGCCCAGCAGCACTAAAGGCATTACTCCAGCTCACGGGGCCCAGGACCTGCTGTTGCCCTTCTCCTCCTCTTCCTCCTCCTCCGTGGGCACTGGAGGCTCTGCATCCCCTGGGATGAGGCCTTTTGCTGGGATCCGAGCCTGGCTGCCCTCTCCCCAGCTCCCAGGGATGCTCTGGAGCTGGTGCAAACCCTTGGATGAAGGAAGGGCTCTTGCAGGCCCCTGGGAAGAAGTGGGAAGAGAAAGGGCAGGCAGGAGCATTAACAACAGCTGCTGACATCCCTGGTGCCAACCCAGTGATCCCTGTGGTCATCCCAAAGTCAGGATGGTCAAGCAGGCACATCCCAAAACGGTACTGTGATCCCATGTGAGCTGATGGCTTCAGCCATCCCTAAAATATCTGAAGTGGGAGATTCCTCTGGGATGAGCTATCAGCACTCACAGCCACAAGGGAGAGCCCAGCATCCCAACCCAGCTGCTTCCCACTGGGATGGGGACACCTTGCAGGCAGGGATTCAGCTCCCGCATCCCCATCAGCACAGCAGGAGCACTCAACACTGCTTGGTGACATCCCCACACCAGCCAGGACAGCATGGAGAAGGGAAGGAGAGGCATTTTAGGGAGTGGACATGGAGGGTATTCCTACCTGGATGGCTTCAGGGCTTGCAAATGGGGGGCTGGCACCCCAACTGCCAGCCGGCACCCCCAGTGCACTGCCTGCCCTCCTGCAGCATTGGGCAATGCTGCACCCAGCCTTTCACCACTTGGGTACCGGCACAGCAGGATGCAGGCACACAGACCGGCAGTGCCCTCTGGTGCTCCTGGTCCCCTGCCACCAGCCTGGGACCACGGCGAGGTCCCCACCATCACCCTGGCACATACACCCGGGCTGTGCCTCCTCAATGAGCATCACTGGGACAGGCGCTTCCCAGGCACCCTCCCACAGCCTCCCTATCCCTCAGAGGACATCCCAGGAAGTTGGGGGCAGCATCAAGAGGGGAACATCCTCCTGTGGTCGGGAATGGGGGGAGCCTGTGGGTGTGTTGAGAAGGGGGGAGGACAGGGAGGGATTTCTTTTTAGGAGATCAGGTGGGTGGCGTGCGGGGATGCCAGCTGGCGATGGGCTATATTTCTACTGACAAGGCTTTACCCTGTAGGTGTGAGGAATTCCAATTAAATATTCAGCCTATTTGTCTGTGTGTGGGAGAGGGTTTGCTGTGCAGGAGGAAAGCCTCACATTCAGCTCAGTAGCTAACCATTAAGAGAGAAATTAGCTCAGTTCATCAAGGGAAGCCAGCGGAGGGTTTTCCTCACTCTCCTACCTTGTTCCGGCCCTCGTTCACAAACAGCAGGGAACAAACCCATCTCATTTTGCAGGGGAGAAGCGAACCGGTTGGCTGTGCCCATCCGGAGAGGCAGGAGCACATACCAGGCTGGGAGAAGCCTCCCTTTCCCAATGCCAATGGGATGTGATCCTAGCTCAGCTCCCCCCATCGCTTCCCCAGAGGCTGCGCAGCGCGGTCGATGCAGCGGGAGAGGGGTCGGAGGGGTGCGGGCGCTGCAGCTTTAATTGCTCTCGCATTTACCTGCCACCTCCTTTTCCGAGTCATTTGCGATGCGCTAATTAATCACTGGGATCTAAGAGCCCTCGCTTGGAGATGATCTTTTTAAGCCTCTTGGGAGAGCTGATGCTCAATCGACAAAGGGCCCTTTTGCTGGGCTAGGGGCAGACGGGATCGATGGGGCTCCAGCGATCGCCTCTGCCCACACATGTGTTAGGGGTCAGGTATGAGGAGCCCCGGCACCGCTGCAAATCCCATGGGAATGCGCCCGTGCCGCACCTGCTGGAGAGACTGGGGTGAAAAAATGGCGCTTTGGTACAAAGGATGCTCCTCTGTGCGGGGCGGGATGGGCTGGATCCTGCAATGGCCACAGCACCAATCCAGGCGGATTTGGGGGAAAACTGTTTCCAACCATATAAAAACAAGCAGCCCCCACCGAGCTGCTTTCACCGTTTTCTGGAACTTGACGCGGGTTTGCCCTTTTGAAACAAGTTTCCATCTCAGAACACCCAAATTTTAAATAGAACCCGAAGCGACAAGAATAAGCAAACAAAATAAGGCGAGTTTTTCATGCAACCACAAATGATATCCTGCTTCCCTCCTGCACGGCGCCTTTGGGGAAAAGAAGCTGATCCTGACGGGAATGAAGCTATAGTTTCCCTCTCCCGAGGGAGGCAAACCTCCTGGCTCCCCCAGCGATGGGCAACCTTGGGCACTCAGCCCCTGGTACCCACTCGCTGCATTTGAAGACATCTGAAAGTTGAGCTCAAGCACCTTTTGGAGCATGGGAGCAAAAAGCTTTGGCTGGATCCTATGGGATACTCCTGGCACACTGAGCTTTCTTATCTCCTCCCCAGGTAGATGCAGGGATGAGTTTTGCTATGCTCTCCCCACACATGGGATGCAGGGATGAGCTTTTCTCTCCCCTCCCCATACACAAGAGACAGGAGCCTCATGGGGTTTCTCAACCACTCCCAAATCTTTGGCTGTGCTGCCACCTTTATGGGGCAGAAACCACCTTTTTGGGGCTCCATCGAGGAGCAGACCCCCCAGGCCAATCCCTGCACCCTCTCCACCCGGACCACCAGCAGCATCGCAAGGTTTGGCCCTGGGATTACAACCTATAGTGCTCTGTATTTTGGCTTCCCCTTTCTTTCCCACTCAGAAGCCAGAGGCTCCATAGCAACCCCGCAGCTCCCGGGGCCTGACTTGAGAGCTTTGATGGCACTGTCGCTTCGTTTAAGGCTACCCCCGGGTAGGTGTGAGGAACTCCACTTCAGCATTCAGCTGGCTTGCCTGTGTGGGGGGACAGGCTCTGCTGTGGAGGAGGGAAGCCTCGGCGCGAGCGGTGACTAATCGCTCAGACACCGCTTGTCTGTGGCACCAGGGGAGGGCAGGGAGAGGGTTTTCCTTCACCGTGCAGCTGCCTCTGCATTCCCTTTTCGGGAGATATTGCAGCTCCCCGCCGGGCTCCGGGGCTCCCGAGCGGAAGCTGGAAAGTTCCCAAGCATCTTCCCGGCGTGGCTGGGGCTCCACTGAGATGCTGCTGCCGATCCCGGCTGGGCTTGGCTGCTGCTCCCCACGCAGCCCCAGGGCCACGTTTTCGGAGGGAATCTGATTTCTGAGGGTTTAAGGTCCCTTGTGCATCCTTCTTGCCACAGAGGCGCAGTTGGTACCTCCAGCGTGCACATGCCCTTTGGATAAGCATCCCTCCGTTTGGATGCGCATCCTTCAGTCTGGATGCGCATCCCTCAGTTTGGATGAGCAGCATTAAATTTAGATGCCAAGCCCCAAACTGACTGTGTGGCCCTTGCCTGAGCTCCCATGGGAAGCAGAGCAGAGGATCCCACCCTCAGCCACAAGCCCAGCCCTGGCAGGGATGTGCTGAACCTCCTGCTGACAAGAGCATCACCACGAGCCCTACTGCGAAGTTTGCGGCATCACTTCCTGCATCCTTCTGTTCCCTATGGAGACAGCCCAGTTCCACACTCCCATCCAACTGATGGTGATATGGGGCGCACATCCCCGAGAGCACCCCAAAACTGGCTGGAACAAGGACATTTTTCCTAGTGCAACACTGGCTGCAGCACCAACTCCTTGGGGGCCGAGGGTGATGCAGGGGTGGGGATGCAGGTGCCTGCTCCCAGCCTGGTAACGATGCCCCATTCCAAGAGGGACACCAAAGACGGGGACCAGCCCTGCTCAGCATCGGCATAAGCACGGCACGGAGCAGCCCAGCCCCGCGGCATCGCCCCCACTCCCAAAGGAGGCGAGATGGGGGCCGGCAGCCGCCCCCCGCCACCACCGTGGGCAGCAGCAGGATGTGCTGTCCCTCCCCTGCACTTCCCAGCGAGCACTTTACATAACTTGTGCTGCTTAGTCACAGCTCCGAGCCGGGCTGCGTGCTTTTTTTTTCTTCTTTTCCCTTTTTTTTTTTTTTTTTTTATTTTTTTTTTTTTTTTTTTTGTGTTTT
>NDXB01019663.1:96199-119953 GCA_002631895.1 Agapornis roseicollis | reverse complement strand
TTTATTTTTTTTTTTTTTTTTTTTTTTTTTTTTTTTTTTTTTTTTTTTTTTTTTTTTTTTTTTTTTTTTTTTTTTTTTTTTTTTTTTTTTTTTTTTTTTTTTTGTGGATTTCTATTTAAAGCTCAAAATGCCTGAGATAATAAGAGGATTATGGTGTAGGTGGTCAGAATGGCTATTTCATAGCATAACACCAAGGATATATGTTCCGTGTCATGAGACTTTTCAATACAGGATAATGGTGTACTGAGATATTATCATAGGTCTGTACAAATTACAACTCAATCTGGTGCCATCTTGTTGATATTACCTATACAGAGAAATCCTAGTATGAACTGAAGAGGATATCAGGATGCTTTTTTACCTAAGCAGGAGCTATTTGTTTCCATTTGCCAAGAATTAATAACTAATGTGCAGTATAGATGATAATAGGGACAGATAGCCATAAAACAGGAGGAAAAGGATTTGTCAGTGTAGTCACAAACCATAACTACTATCCTGCCTTCTTTCTGCAAAGAGTATCTTGAAATCTTAGATGTTTACTGGAATAAGTAAAAAGGAAGATATTCATGTTGTCTCCTTAGTAATATTAAAATCTAACTTAATCTGTATCTTAACCTGGGCACCTGTGGTAGATCCTTATATTAAAGTGAAAAAATCTCTTTTACAATCTTTCCTCTGAATAATTCTAGTCAAGGCTAACCTTTATATCACCTCCTTTTCTTTTTTTCCTTAGCATAAGTGTTTTTCCAGCTGCTTAGGTTAGGGGTTTTTGTTTGTTTTGTTTTTCGAATGGTTTATGCTCTAACATAAAATTCCAATGTTGAAGTTTCTTCTATTCTTACAGCATTTTTTCTCACACTTTGCCATAAATTAACTAGTTTCTCCATTTTGTTATTCCATCAGCTTGTATTAGTTGTTTATTTCAGTTCTCAGCTAAGATTCTTGCTGAATTAGCTATGCTGTGCATCGTCTCACTATTAATCACATTAGTATCAAGCCTTACTCTGTACTTATTTGCATAACCATACCTGCAAATACTCCTATACACTTTACTGTATTCTCATTTACCCAATTTTCTGTATCCCCTGTGTCAGCCAGGCATGGAAGTTTTTTTACATTCCTCAGTGTTCCCTCATATTTCCCATTTTAAAGCTTTTGTAAGTCTTGCCACACTTGATCCTGAAAGATCATACTCCAAAAATGTATCTAACAAAAAAAATTTTCTTTCCATAGAGGCTGCCAATAGTCAAACAACTTCAGAATTGCATTACAACCCATATTCTCAGACCATATGCTGAGCTTTACTGTTTTGATACACTGTTTGATGCATTCATATAGGACAGAAAAAAACAGCACTTGAACCTAAAGTTCTTGAAAGTCTTTTTCAGCAACATACAAGGAGAGTAACACCAAATGTATCAGATCCATCTTGTACGTTCCTTCTGGAGAGACAAAACTCCTTTCAGCTTCTTGCACTATACCCAGGAGAATTTTTATAGAATAAAGAAACACAGCTGATGTACATAGACAACAAATCTTTACTGTGAGACAATAAAAAATAATTTTAAAAAGTCCAGCACACCCAAAAAATTCTCAAGGAGATACTATTGTTTCACCTACAGTGATATGATCAAGTTTATGTTCAATTATGCAAGTTCAGCTCATGGTAAATAAACAGGTAAACTGTTATATGTTGACCTCCTATCCTTTTCTTTAGCCTTGTGCTCACCTTTCCAATGTGTTATTACACTGAGATGTCAGTATAATCAATTCATTTTTTGAAGAAGTATGACATCGATGGAAAGGATTTCCCCCCCTTCACTTCTAGGTTTAAGTGGAGTTAATTCTGTAAGTTTGATAACATGGTCTGCTTTATTGTTCTTTATTTATATATACTCATGCTGATTTTTTATAGGCTATATTTTATGTGTAAGAGATAATTGTTCTTTTTCTTTTATACCCTGAAACTTTTACCCAACTGAAAAAGCTGCTTTTTTGCAGTGATCACTAACTTATGTTTATAGCCATAGGACCTCTGGTATGATGTGATGTTTGTATTTTCAAGGACACTGTTACCCTTCTGTAGTTCTATATAGTCATTTCTTTTCCTCTAGGATCATATATACTTCACTCTGAAAAGAACAACTGTCTGTAGTTACTAGCTACTAGTTCAAAAATATGTAGGCATTATTATAACAATACATGCTACAATACAAAGAAAGCAAAAGCTAATACAAGTTAGATAGCTGTCTCCTGGTTGTTAAAATTTGCGGTTGTCTGGAAATCTAGAAAAAGTTTAACAAGTCCTGAGGCCTTGCACTTCTGTGCTAATACGAAGGTTTGAGACCTGTTTCTATAGATGACAATATCTTGTTTACAGGCCTAAATGCTCTACAAATTGAGCAATTTCAGAGTCCTCATTCCTATATTTTTTCTGTTGTTATTGCTGTAATCCTCTAATCTTCTACCCCTTATTCTTTTTTTCCGCATTTTCCCCCCAAATTGATATGGCATCCTTTTCTTTTTTTGATTAGCTCTTTCTTCATCATTGTCTTTCCTCTGCTGGCAGGGACTTCCATTTTTTTGTTTTCTTCTCCGTATTTAATCATAACATATTTAATTACTAGTGAACTCTGTGTACTAATTGGAAATATTTATTGCTAAAAAAAAAAGAATAAATTATCCCCTCAGCCTGCAGTGTTGTTATTTTTTTGTTGTGGTTTGGTTGGTTGGGTTTTGGTTGGTTGGTTGGTTGTTTTTTTTGTATTTTTTTTTTTTTAGATTTATTCCCATTAGGAATGAGTACATTATTAATAATCTCATACTACATTGTACTTATCATAAATAACAGTTATTAAAATGTGCTGAACACTGATATGAATTTTTATATATTAAACTATAGCTGTTGCTAGTTTTAGAATTTTAAAAAGGCAGCAAATACCTGACACGTTATCTTTTTCAATCTCAATTTGCAGATGATGGTGACTTTTGAAGCATGGGATAAAAATTGCTAACAAAGATATTTCCGTGTTCCTTTGTCATTTTCAGGAGAAAAATAAAAAATATTATTGAAAAATTTACAGAACTAGAATCACTGATTTACTAACACCGAAGTGGCATTCTTGGAAACACAACTTAAAGTGTTTCAAGTTTGAAGATTAACATGTAGCTTGGAGCACCACAACAGTTCAGATAACAGTTGTTATTAAGCCCTCCTTGTTGTGTCAATAGGTTAGAAAAGATTAAAACAATAAAAAAGTGATGATTCTGAATTTTTCCATTTTTCTTATAACTCAGTTAATACATCTTACTTACCTTTGAAGTTTTAATATTCAGAAATCATCCTTAGTTATGCTTTATTATAAACTTTGTGAAGGGGGCCCTATGAAATATTACCACTACCTTGAGGCAACTGCAAACAGCAGACAGTAATGAGTCTATGTCTTGGTTAGAACTCATACATAAGTATTATCATTAGTTTTGTGACTAGATTTCTGTAAAACGGCATAGCTGCTCCAAGTCCTTATAGCCTATTGCAATAAATGATAGGCTATCAAACCAGTCAAAGAAAGTAGCTTGACCAAGGTACAATGTCTTTGGGCTATTTTACTATTTGAGTTTATTTTGNAGAATAAGGATCTTACCTGCCTGTGCTAAGTGAGGTGAGTTTCTGACTTCTGGCTTGTCTGCTGCTAGGACAGAAACCAGCACAGAAAGCTGAATTTCGATAGCTGCTGATATGTAAGCATGGGACTTCTGGGAGAAAAAAAAAAAAAAAAAAAAAAAAAAAAAAAAGTATGACTGAGAAAGGGAGGCTTACAAAGAAATTTTATTCTTCAGGCTGTGAATTAGTCCCTGATTCTCTGATTATATAACATTGCTGTATATGAGAGTTTCTTTTGGTGTCATTTGTTTGCCTATGTATGTTTTTATGGTCCTATCTCATTTAGTAACTGACCATTTAGTAGGCAGCAACATGTAGTACAGTTCTGTTTGTTTTTCTATTTTACACAGCAAAAACTGAGCAATGAGAAATAATAAAGATACATCTTTTTTATATTTAAAGTTGCCCCCAATAATAAAGAATTGTCATTTGCCAAATTTACCACCATGGTCTTAATGCACTGACTCTGTAAAACATCAGATGAAGATAATGTTTATCATACTCATTCTTCCAGGTAACTGGCCTACATGTGAATGTGGGATGAATATGGTGGCATAGCATGGCTCAGTGGATTTGTAGAATTGGATGTTAAAACATAATTCCTTGCCTATTTCTGTATCATTGAGTACACCAGGAAGTGTGAGGGCATAATGTAACCTTTCATGTCACAAAAATGCTTAACATGACCCTGTAATGTCTGCTTGCAGGCAAAAAGCCAACTGTATGCTGGACACACATCAAAAGGAGTGTGGCCAGTAGGTCAAGAGAGGCAATTCTCCCCCTCTACTCCATTGTAATGAGACCCAGCCTGGAGTTCAGCTCTGAGGCCCTCAACACGAAAAGAACGTGTACCTGGTGGAATGAGTCCAAAAGGCCATGAATATTATCAGAGGGCTGGAGCACCTCTCGAATGTGATCAGAGGGCTGGAGCACCTCTCTTGTGAAGACAGGCTGGGAGAACTGGGCTTGTTCAGCCTGGAGAAAAGAAGGCCCAGAGGAGACTTATAGCAGTCCTCCAATACCTGAAGGGGGCCTGCAAAAATTCTGAAGGGGAACTTCATATAAAGACGTGTAGTGACAGGGTTTAAATGTTTTTAAGCTGGAAGAGTTAGGTTAGATATTAGGTTAGATATTAGGTTAGATATTAGGAATAAATTCTTCACTATGAGACACCAGAAAAGTGCCCAAAGAAGTTGTGGCTGACCTATCCCTGGGAGTGTTCAAAGCCAGGCTGAATGGGGCATTGAGCAACCTGGTCTACTGGAAGCTGTCTTTGCCCACGGCACGGGAGTTGGAACTGTGTTGACGTGGGAGTCACGGACAACGCTGAGACTATCAATGTGATCAAGTGAATGCCAATTTATTAGACAAAGTGTCAACCTTATATAGAGATTCTTAGCACAGCTACATGGATTTGGCAATTGTTGATTGGGCACCTTAACCCTTAACAATGCTAGGATTGGATAACACTGTCCTGGGAACTCGAGCCCCAGAACTTCCCAGCTCCCCCTCTCCTCCACCTACTTCTGAGTTCTTACAGCTGGTGTTTCTTTTACTCCCTAATCCATGGAATTCAGTTTATCTCGACTCCGTTTCTGTTCTAAGGCAGGCTGCCTTACACCAAGGTCACTGGATTGCTCACAAAATGTCCGTTCTCCCACAGAACTGCATGATCTTTAATGTCCCTTCCAATACAGACTATGCTATGTTTCTGTGATTGTTTCTTTTTCATAGAAGATGTGAAAGAGAAAATCCAGAATCCTATAGTGTTACTCTTGCCATTTATTGCCTCTCCCTTTTTCATCATATTTTTGTTTCCAATTTCTTTTCCAAATTTTATTCTACTTTTTTCCAGTTATTTCCTCCTCACACCTTTTTTTCATCACTGTTGGCAAAAAACATACCAAACTGGTTGGGCTTTGAGATAGATTTTCTAGAATGTTTTCTGTTAAGTGAGCATGACCGTAACACCAGGAGAACATGGAACTTATAAAGCCAGGTTTTCCTAAAACATAAAATAAAGCAGGTAATTTTTAAAAATAAAACCACAGATTTGTTGACTGAAATAGATTGTAATTAGGAAGATTTGAATGTAACCCCTACTTTTTCTATTCTGTCTTTAAAGAATGGCTCTTTGCTCCATTATTTTTGTTCTTTACAACATTTCTAGGCAAAGGTTGAGTGTCATTAGAATTCACCTCATTCTCTGGATCGCTTTTCACCTCATACTCTGAATCACTCTTCTCCTGTTACCATAAGCACTTGCCATGTCTACCCTGCTCTTTTTCAGCAGTTTCTTAGCCTCTGCTTGTCCATGTCTTTTATCTAGCTCACTCTCTTGTTTACTACATATACTTTAGAAGACCCACCCTGAAAATTAATCTGTAGGGGAAGTAAAATTTTATCTTTCCAGAAGTTTCTATGTGACTGAAATGACAGTGGCCAGGAAAGACAAATAAGCAGCTTTCTCAGTTTGCTGCATAACCAGCCCTTTTTAAAGAAATACAGTGTAAGATGGTAAGCAAACAAACCAAGACAAAACAAAAAACCAGTCATGGTCTTCTTTCATCTGACCTTTTGGAAACATTTTTATTGTGTTATGTTCAGTGATACTAGATGACTTCTTTTGTTTTAATTTTCTGAGGAGATAACAAATATTTAATGAGCACAGGCTAGTCATGCATATGATGTCGTTCTGGGGTATCTGATAAGCATGCAACAGAAATAATGTAGTATTAGGCACAGAGCTCTGGTATTTACTTGTGGCAGGGATCTACTAGTTATGCTAACATCACTGGTATGGTATTGAACTTGTTCTGCTACAGGCTTTTATTCATGGGACTTTGGTGGAAAGCTGTTATGATTGGTGTTTTGGTTTTGTTGGTTTTATTTTTTTATTTCTTGGGGGGAACAGGAGGGCACAGGGCTCACATCCTGAATGAGAAAAAGACTATGTGCTTTGGTCAATGGTGCCACTTACCTTGTAGGTGGAAAAAGTATACTGTATGATACTATAGTATTGCTTCTTCATCTAGTGTCCTAAAGAAAGTATCAGAATGAATCTTTCCCTTCCACAAAAAAAAAAAAAAGAGTTGGTTTCTTCCCTGGTAAGTATTTGTCTTGTCCCCTCTCCTTCTAAGTCAACCCTCCCCCCAAAAAAAGCAAAACTCTTTCAATATCTAATGTTATGTTTTATTATATTATGAACCAGAATGAAGTGACACTACCTACAAACAAAACTGAGATCTTTTGTATGAGGCAAAAAGAAATAATGAAGTCTGAAAACTTCTTTATGTTCTGCCATTTTATTATTTCAAAATGGATCCCTCCCTCCACCAATTTTCAATGTCATTTCAGCTTTCACAACTGCATATTTTCTAAGAAAAAAAAGGACTTTCATTCACCTCCAAATATGTTTTCTATATTTTTTGTTTGGATCGGAACTTTATAATTAGAGTAGCTCTTCCCATTCCCACTACTTTTTTTTTTTTTAGATGACATTAAATTGGGAGATACATTTCAGAAGCGCATGCTCCTTCTGCTAATGTATTTTCACTCCATGAACCAGAGTAAATTTAAGCTGAAATAAACCCTGCTGAAGTACATATGCACACCAGGTCCTTAACAACAGGAGCTCTCAGAAACTCTAACAGGAGCTCTCAGAAGTCAAAATTTCAGAAGTATAGCAAAAGTGTGTTTGTTGTTTCTTTTGCATTGCAGGTTTCTTACTGGTTTCTCTCATTATGAGCCTTCAGTCCAGGAGCTTATCCCAGCTGACTGTGCTTAATTACTGTTGAGGAACAGGCCCATTAACCCCTGCCTCCAGCTCCACAAATAGTCAGCAGTCGGGAATCAACTTACTCAATCTCATTATGGTGTAAAAATAACATGCTAAAAAATGCATACAGGGAATAATTAACAAAGCAAGAGAAGAGATACTGTCACAAGTGAAGTATTTGTTGGAAATCAAAATGTGAACTTTATGATTTGCTTGGCTGAATAATTCGAAATGTTATTGAAAGTGACTTAAAAGACCAGCCTCACTTAGAAGTTTTGGATGAGCTGGGTATTTTAAGTCATTTGTTAACAGCTGCCATGCTGTGTATTTTAGATATGCTTACATATACAGATATTAAAACTTCAAATCGTATATATAAATTTCTGTATAAATTGAAAGTACACATTGTGTGTGTATATATATGCTTTCAATTTAATGCATAACTCATAAGCTACCAAATCATTTATAACAAAACAATAAAAATTGTTTCAAATCTCTTGTGAACCTTTTTGTGTTTAACAGCCTTTTATTTCCATCAGTCTTCGTATGCAAGGGGAAATGAATGTGGAATGCCAGTGTCATCATTTAATTCTTCTGATATATAGCAGTGTCTTCCCATACATTTCTTACACCAACAGTTAGAGAAGAAATGTTAATATTACTTGAAATGAAGTTTGTTTGCAATATTACTGTTATTATCTCCATATGTAGTAGAGCAAAATATATTTGGACTTCCCTTACAATTTTCCAATTTTTTTTGGTGATTCAGATTTGGGCATTGCCTTCTTATAGCAGATATCTGAATGGTGATTCAGGATGATAATTAGTCTTTTTCGTTTTCCAGCTAATCTTAGGTAGACACATTCTTATGAGACATAATTATGCTCTGTGGTTTTAAAGACTAGCAGATATTCTTTAAAAGACTTTTGTAATGAAACCTTTACAAACAATAAAATCTTGATTAACTGATATAAGAAACACATGATACCAGGTAGACGGTAATTAAGAGCGCTGTGGAATTTTAAAGAAGTGATTTACATGTTTTAGCATTCTCTTACTGTGAGTGCTCTTCAAACGGAAGTAAGAAATGCAGATGTTCAGGGAAAGCTGATAAAATGACAGACCTGTGGAATTCAATTCAGGAGTTGGTAATTTATCAGAAGGTGCAGTAGAATGGAGAAAATGTGGTAAAAAAGATAGTCATTGTAAATAAAACATAAACAGAGGCAAACAGGAAACAAAGGCTTGGGAATATATGTTAGGTAAGACCATGACTAAATCTGTGTATACTTCTTTTCATACAAAAAGGGGCTTATTAAAACAAAGAAAAAGTGTTTCTTTTTAAATGAGACATTAGTCCAAAAATCAGCTTTGCATCAATACATCATTAAATAAATATATTTTGGAATCACATCAGAAATATTTAAATACTGAAGCATGGTGAAGCATCAGAGCATCCTGACTTGATACATCTTATTCATGAGAGACTATACATTCCAACTTATGGAGAAGTGAGGGTGATAAAGCTGTAGGGGAAAAAGTATTCTACTTTTGTAATAAATGTGTTTAGCTACATCAAGTAATGGCATTGATGTAAGCACTTTCTACATTCTTGATATTTTTTTATGATAAGGAAGTGACAGAACAAGTGCCACACTATGCACAAGCTTCACATTTTCTGTCCATCATATTTGAAAAATCATGGAAGTCAGGTGAAGTTCCCAATGACTGGAAAAACGACAATATAATCCTCATTGCCAAGAAGGGGAAAATGTATGACCCAGGAAACTACAGTCCAATCAGTATCGCATCTTTGCCTGGCAAAATCTTGGAGCTGATTCTCCTGGAAGGCATGCTAAGGCACATGAAAAACAACGAGGTGCTTGGTGACAGCCAGCATGGATTCACTAAGGGGATTTGGTGGCCTTCTATGATGGGGCTACAGACCTGAAAGACAGGGGTAGAGCAGTTGATGTCATCTACCTGGACTTGTGCGAAGCGTTCAACACTGTCCCACATGGCATCTTTATCTCTAAATTGGAGAGACATCAATCTGATAGGTGGACCACTTGGTGGATAAAGAACTGGCTGGATGGCTTCACATAAAGAGTTGTGGTCAATGGCTCAGTGTCTGGCTGGAGGCCAGTGACGATTTGTGTCCCTCAGGTATCGGTGTTGGGACCGGTCTTGTTTAACACCTTTGTTCATGATATGGACAGTGGGATTGAGTGCACACTCAGCAAGCTTGCTGATGAAACTAAGCTGTGTGGTTTGGTGGATACGCTGGAGGGAAGGAATGCCATCCAGAGGGACCTTGACACACTTGTGAGGTGGGCTGACGCCAACCTCATGAAGTTTAACCATGACAAGTGCAAGGTCCTACACTTGTGTGGGAGCAATCCCAGGCTCAGCTACAGGTTAGGCAGAGAAGAGATTCAGAGCAGCCCTGCAGAGAAGGGCTTGGGGCTGTTGGTTGATGAGAAAGTGAACATGAGCCAGCTTCAGTGCGTGCTTGCAGCCCAGAAAGCCAACCGTATCCTGGGCTGCATCAAAAGGAGTGTGATCAGCAGGTCCAAGGAGGTGATCCTGCCCCTCTACTCTGCTCTCATGAGACCTCACTTGAAGTACTGTGTACAGTCCTGGTGAACTCAACATAACAAGGACATGGAGCTGTTGGAACAAGTCCAGAGGAGTGCCACGAGGATGATCAAGGGGCTGGAGCATCTCCCATATGAAGACAGGCTGAGAAAGTTAGGACTGTTTATCCTGGAGAAGAGAAGGCTGTGTGGAGACCTCATAGCAGCCCTTCAGCATCTGAAGGGCGGCTATAAGGATGCTGGGGAGGGACTTTTAATTAGGGAGTGTAGTGAAAGGACAAGGGGTAATGGGTCAAAACTTAAACAGGGGAAGTTTAGATTGGATATAAGGAAGAAGTTCTTTACTGTTAGGGTGGTGAGGCACTGGAATGGGTTGCCCAGGGAAGTTGTGAATGCTCCATCCCTGGAGGTGTTCCAGGCCAGGTTGGACAGAGCCTTGGGTGTCATGGTTTAGTGTGAGGTGTCCCTGCTTATGGCAGGGGGGTTGGAATTTGGATCTTTAGGTCCTTTCCAACCCCAACTATTCTATGATTTTCTCCCCCCAGCATATAAATAATTCTGGGCAGGCAGTACTTTTTTCTATCCATTAAACTTTGAAATGAAGAAATGCTCTTTTTAGTTGGAAGAGCGTAACCAGAATTTTTCAGGGGAAAAAAAAAAATCGGTAAGAAAAAATTCAGGTAAGCAACTCAGAACTGAGTATCAGTACCACCACCTCTTTCACCTCCTATTAGTGGTGGCTATTCAGTAAACTACAAAAAAAAGATGGTTCTGTGATCCAGCCATGTTAAAAAGACAACTCAATCTTGTTCAAAATATAGCTTAAACAAAATGGATGATACCAAGAACAGATAACACGAATAATGCCTTCCTCAGTATACTCACATGTCCCACATGGGACATTCACTTGGATTGTGTATTATTATTGCTGATGAAAGACTTTGCTCTTCTAGATCAGAGTAGAATTTGTACATCTCATTTCACCTTTTTTTTTCACCTTATGGTTTGATAAGGAATTTCACCTTGGATTCACAGACTCTTTTTCAGTAAGTCAGTTTTCATAGCTGATATATTTTTACAGTGAAGTTTAGTCCTGATGATTTAACATTTTCTGACCACCATTACTCCATCTTAAAAAATGTTTTTGAACGCTGCAATATTAG
The DNA here is from genome assembly GCA_002631895.1 of Agapornis roseicollis. Taxonomy (NCBI): domain Eukaryota; kingdom Metazoa; phylum Chordata; class Aves; order Psittaciformes; family Psittacidae; genus Agapornis; species Agapornis roseicollis. The sequence goes on along the minus strand of NDXB01019663.1, from coordinate 108,751 downwards.
AATATTTCTAAAACCAGCCCTAAGAACGTCAAACCAATTCTAACTATTTAATTAAAATCAAAGTATTTTGGGGTTTGTTTTGTTTTGTTTTTGTGCAACAGATATGTAATATTAGTATGTAATTAGGTAATTATTGCCCAAAGAAAGGGAAAAAAGTTGTCCTATATCTTGATACTCATATCTTTACTGCAGATATTAATGATTTTAAGTACTGATAAACTGGGATAGAACGGAAAGGTTCATTCTGAAAAGGTAAATAGTAATACTCATGTGTTAAGTAACCTTGATCTTCATGTAAAAGCCCCATCATAATGCTCTTCTTTTTTCTACCACTTTTCTACCAACTTTCTACCACAGGAAAATATTTTTTAAAGAGAATATGGGATGTTGGGAACCTGGTCTTAAAATGCATATTCAAGTTGAACTCACATTTGGGTTAAGTGTACTGGACAAATGTTATTTTTCAAGGAAAATGAGCATGAGGAGAACTGCTTCTGAGAGGTTAAAGAGGCTGAGCTGGAAGGAATGTATAAATTGGAGACTGATACGGAGCAAAGTATGATTTGAATCTTATGTTTATCCTTTCAGCACTGGAGGAAGAGTTAGATAATTGATGGTTTCATGGATGGCTTCTAGTCTTTGTAATTTTAGCAATTTAATATTTGCTTATTAAATATAAATATTATGGTTTGTGGCTACACTCAGTAAAATACATATTTCCTGGCATGCTTGGACATGTTCTGAGGTTGTTTCAGCATGAGATTTATTATATACATGGCTCACAGGAGGTATTTTTTTAAGGATAAAGGTCATAGGTATTAGCTGATAGGAAAGCATCTGTATGAAAGGAAGGTTATTTGGCTGCAACATCTATTTTCTATTTTGTTCTATCTGTCTGTATTTCACAGTATTCAGTATATTTCAAGAGATGTTTGGCAAATATTTCAAGGCAACATATTAATACCTTATCATTCTTTATAGAGGCCAGTTTCTCAAACCTGGAGTTTTAAAATTGATCTTATAAATCCATATTTAAGCATGATCCTTACAATAACCTCATTTTCAAAGGTGCTGAAATTACCCAGAATTTGTTCTGTTTGAAACAGATCAGCAACTGCTCACCTGGGTAATTCAAAGGAGATCACTTTATTTTGTGCTCCTGTAACTATATGGAGTACATTTGAAAAGTGAAAAAAGGCTCTTATTGAGTACTGTACTGCACCAGTGTCTAGGTCCATTTTAATTAATTCTAGATCAATAGATTACTGAGAGCGCCTATGGCTTGGTTTGTTTTTTCCAAAATGCTCAGAATACAATATTTACAATTTAGACATTCACACGTGCCATTCCATTCTAATGTTTTAGTCAGGACTTCCATAATTAAGAAATTACAGGCGGAGCATAACCTTTATTACAGTTCCTTTTGTTACATAAATAGCTGCAATATACAATATATAGAGAAAAAAAGATAATCATACCATGGTTTGTTAAAATTACAGTCTAATTCAACATTAGTCTTTTGTTCTAGGTACTGACTTTCATATGCTTTCAACTGATTTGGGGACTTGAAGTCACACCCTTTGATATCCATCCATCATGGAATTCATTCCATCTAACTCTTGGTGGTTTTAGTCTGAACATATAGACCTCAATTAACTATCCTAAAGTCTGCTTCTGTAAAGGATTTGATTTTTTTTTAGCAGATCTACTTCAGGCTCAGGAAATTCAGAGTGCAAAAGTGTCTGTTTATTTTCACTGGCTATGGAAGGTGTGAAATGCCTACTTTAAGTGACAATCCTCTATTAGAGTGATCATATTTTTCATCTCCTAGATATGTTTCCATATTTTAGATTTTTTTTTTTTTTTCCCCAGGATTTCTGGGTATCTGGCTATCATATGACCAGAAATCTCATTCTGTATCTGTAAAACATATTTAGCACATGTTTATGTATAGCACAAGTCCAATTACACTTATCTCCACTCTTCTAATATTCTATAAGCCTGAAGACTGCCAGATTGCTTGATGCATAACAGATATCACAGGCAGAAAGCTGATATAGCTATTACCATGATCAATTTTTTCATAAAACTAGAACTACAATGCATTGGACTGGAAGGGACTTTATGGTTCATTTAACCTAATCCCTTCTTTGAAAGACATCTATGTAGCAATAACACATAATTTGTGGAAAGATCTGGCAATAAAGAATCAGAATGAGACATAGAGACAGAATATAATATTTAAAGTTTGACAAACATCATCAATCACTCAGAAACAGCAATGTACAATAAAAGGACAAATGCCAAAAGTAGAATAGTAACAGAAAATATCTACCTCAGGTGAAGCAATGCCACTGCTAGTCAAAAAAATCCTGTTCCTGGTCTGCAGTTGCTTTGATATTGGCCAATGAATGTCCAGAAAGTATTGCCATTAGTCATGTGTATTCAAATGTTGAAGGAGAAAAAAAGTACTCCAAAAAGAAACAACAACAAAAATAACATTTTGTTACCTATTTAGAGTAGGGAAACCATCAGTTTCTATTCCAAATATTTCATGTTATCTTGCCTTTCCAAAATGATAATGACAGAATTTTTTTAGTCTAGCATCTTAGGTTTTTATGGCAAAGTTTTGGTAGCTGATGGGGGATTCAAAGGGTTGTTTCTGTGAGAAGACGCCAGAGCTCCCCCCATTTCCAGTACAGTAAGTTCCAGGCAGCTCCAGGACTGACCCACCACAGGCTAAGTCTGAGCCTGTAAGTGACAGTGGTAGCACCTGGGGGAGATGAGGGAGGATATGTGAGAGAAACAGCTATGTAGACACCAAGATCAGTGAAGGAGTGCAGGAGGTGTCCATGTGCTGGTGCACATTCCCCTGCAGCCTATGGTGCAGCCCACTGTGAAGCAGGCTGAGCCCCTGTGACCCATGGAGGTCCACAGTGAAGCAGATCCCCACCTGCAGTCCCTGGAGGACCTCACACCAGAGCAGGGGGATGTTTGCAGAAGGAAGCTGTGACTCCATGAAAAATCATGCAGGATTAGGCTCCTAGCAGGATCTGTGGACCTGTGGAGAGGTTCTCATGCAGGAGCAGGCTCTCTGGCAGGACCTGTGATCCCTGTGGGAAACCCACGCTGGAGCAGTCTTTTCCTGCAGGACTGCATACCTGCATGCAGGACTGCATACAGGAAAGGACCCACGCTGGAGTAGTTCATGAAGAACTGCAACACATAGAAAGGACCGACACTGGGGAAATTCATTAAAGACTGTCTCCTGTGGGTGAAACCCCACGCTGAAGCAGGGAAAGAATATGAGGAGGAAGGGCAGCAGATACAATGTGTTATGAACTGAATACAACCCTTATTCCCCATCTGACCTTGGGAACAGGTAGAATGAAGTTGAGCTTGGGAGGAGGATGAGGAAAAAGTGCTTTTTAAATTTGATTTGATTTCTCCTTATCCAGCTCCATTTAATTGTTAAATTAGATTAATTTGCCTGAGTCAAGTTTTTATTTTTGAAGAGTAGATCCATAGACATTCTTGAATGTTCTTGAAACGAAGAGGATTTTTATTTATTTTTCAGGAATCTCTGGAAATACAAAGGCCTATTATGCATCTCAACATCAAAAGGGCTTTGGATGAGGACAAAGGCATAGGAAGTGTACAATGGATAACACTTGTTTATTGCTTGGTACCTTTGTTTGTTGAAGATATAGATTGTTGTTATTGTGAGTGCGCACCACTAAAGAAATTCAAAGAACAGTCTTTTTGAAGTAGACTAAAATGTATTCCTGTTGGCTATGTCTTTTTATGCTATGAACTGTATCCATTAGGGTGGCACTAGAAGCTTTAATCGAGGTCAGTCACCTCTGATGTGTGTAGTGAGAAACCATTCTTATGCTGAAGGACTAGCAATCTAAACAGACAAATGAAATAGGAAATACAGTGTTATTACCCTTGTGGCACTGATAGAAAAGCAGAACAGAAGCATAAAAGGTGATATTCCAGCTTCCTTGATGTTAATAGCAAATACCCATTGATTTCACTGAAACAAAATTTTAGTTTCTTAGTACGTTGCTCTGAAATTACTAGGAACAGTTGGGTCAGGGCCAGAAATCTTGAATTCCCATGCACTTTTTGGTTTTTTTACAGGAAAAGATTTTTTTTTTATTTTTTTTTTATTTTTTTTTCCTTTACAGAAGATCAGTCTATCTCAGATCTTGGCATTTCATAGAGCCTTTTTATAATCATTTCCTTGTCACAGTGTATTATTCACTTTCGAGTTGCTGAAACTCCTCATAGACTTTCAATAGTATTGTGAAATAGTCTCTAAAGTCTTCTAAAAAGAAGGAATAAAGGAGATGGTTTTCACACACCTGTATGAATCACTGTTTGCAGCTGTAACTTCTAGTACCAAAGGGAATGTTATGTAGAGAGAATAAAGGAAAGCAGCTAAATGGACATCTGTCACAGAACGAGAATAGAAAAAAATATTAGAATTTATTAAAAATGCTGCTACCATATAAAATTAACATATCTTTAAGCAACCTAAATTAACATAGTTTCCATATAAAAACAGTCAACTCATTTGAATCCTTTGAATTTTAGCCTGTTTTCAGAATGTTTGTTGTAACACAATTGCAAGGACATTTGCTAAGACTTTCATTTTATCACGTGGGAACTGCAGTGCTATGATTTCTCTGTGCTACCTTTTCAAAGGGTACAGCTGAACCAGGCAAGTTTCCATTTTAAGAGACCAATTTATCTTGTGAAGAGCATAAGCTTCAAGGCAACAGCACTATTTGTGTGAAATGTAACTATTAATCCTGTGCATTCAAATTTCTAGTTAGTGGGCTATTTTGGAGCAGTGTACGTTTTGATTTTCATTGGCATAATCTAAATAAATACAGAAAAATTGCAACTCTTTCCCTTACCACTTCAAGGTATTGGTTGTTTCCAAACTGACATACTTAAGTGCTGCCATATTGCTGCAGATAGATCAAGTAATGTACTTTGGAGTATGAATGCATCTTCTTAAGACAAAATCTTCCACCTTCTAGTAGCATTATAGCTACACAGTGTATCTATATACACTTTAAGTTGATCAGAGTAGCTAGGAAAAGAGTAATGTGGCTGTCCATTTTGTCTGATGGATAATAGGAGTTAAATTTTCTTTAGAATTTAGCTTTTGCCTGTGAAAAAAAATACAAATTGTATTATTATCTTTAATGTACACAGACTAGGTCTGCAGCTTTCAAATACATGACTCATGGGAGTCCAGAAATTAGTACAAAATATCTGCACAGGATGTGTGCTGGCATTGTCTTGTATTTTTGTCTGGTTTCTTAGTTTGTCTGGTTTTGTCTCTATACAAATTTTGTCTGTATACAAATTGGTAGGAAAGTGTAACTTTTAATACTTCTGTGAAGTGTCAACAATTAAACTGCTAAGCACAGGCTGGCAACTTTTGGAAATAAGGTAGTAATTCCAGGCAATTTCTCACAGGGGTACATAATTAATTCCACAGTGGAAATGTAGAGGTGACCAACACATATCTCTATCTGTGAATTTCTTCAAATTAATCTAGGTATACTGATTTGGTGTTTTATTGCAAATGTGAGGAGATTTGGATCTAAATGAGAACTTTTGGAAAGGGAAATAGAATAATATGTTCCCCATATCAGGGATGGCTGATTAACTTACAGTACTTGCAAAGTTAGAACTAGCTGTGCTTTGACCTAGCTTTCCGTTTGCTGTATTTTCATTATATTATGACCTACAAGGATGCTGGGAAGAGACTCTTCCATTAACGACTGTAGTGATAGGACAAGGGGGAATGGGTTCAAACTTAAATGGGAGATTTAGGTTAGATATAATGAGGAAGTTCTTTACTGTAAGGGTGGTGAGGCACTGGAATGGGTTGCTCAAGGAAGTTGTGAATGCTCCATTCCTGAGGAAGAAGGAACAACAGAGACAACATGAGATGGACTGACCACAACCCTCATTCCCTGTCCCCCTGTGTCCCTGTAGGGGAGAAGGCAGAGAAATTGGAAATCATAGAACCATAGAATAGTTAGGGTTGGAAAGGACCTTATGATCATCTAGTTCCAACCCCCCTGCCATAAGCAGTGACACCTCACAGTAAACCGTGTCACCCAAGGTTTCATCCAATCTGGCCTTGAACACTGCCGGGGATGGAGCACTCACAACCTCCCTGGGCAACCCATTCCAGCGCCTCACCACCCAAATGAATAAAGGAAGAAGAGAGGGGTGGAGGGGAAAATTTTTAGGATTTGGTTTTATTTCTCATTATCCTACTCTGTTTTGACTGACAATAAATTAAACCAATTTCCCTGAATCAAGTCTGTTTTGCCTATAATAGAAATGTGTTTCTCCCTGCCCTTATCTCAATCAGTAAGCCTTTTGTTATATTTATATCTTCTCTGTTCAACTGAGGTGGAAAGTTGAATTGTGGTTTGGTGGGCTCCTGGCATCCAGCCAGGGTCAACTCACCACTACAGTATAGAGTAAAACCACCCCAAAACCATTACCCTTTCTCTGAAATTGTCAGTAGACTGCCAGACTACCAGTCTAGCTTAATTTAAATAATCCAAAAGTGAACTGTACAATGTATGCAGTTACGAAAGTACCCCTGGGATATGAACTCAAGATACTATTTGCCTTCTGCTTATCACTGTTTTGTTGTCCTGGTACAGAAATTGGAGTGGATGAGTTTGTCTGAAATGTGAAACCAGATTTATGCTTTATCTGTAAAATGTTCTAGATGCAGTACTGATGAAAGTTGGTGTTAGATTTTGTGGATAAAATATTCTTCAATATGTCTAATTTTGATGCTTGTAATTCAAATAGTTCTGGATGAAACTTCCATGGAATGTGGAACATGAAACTTCCTGAGATATTGATGGCCGATAAATAAAAATATTTAAAAAGACTTGCAAAGAGGTTTTTAAAGCAAGAATGCTCTGGAAGTATCAGGTACCATGAGTCACCACACATGTGGGATAGGTATGGGGTAGCATAGTTTCTTGAGCAAAACACCCATATTTATAAAGTTGTGTCATTTTATGTATCCTTTAAAGTGAGATGGCAGGTGTTCAGGTGAACAGGTAAAATTAAGGCAAAACTAGGGTTAATGAACTGCTCTGTATTTTTCATATTAAAGTGTCAGAGTTTAAGCTGTTCTGCATAAAGCGACTTTAAGATTGAGTGATGAGAAGAAGCAACAGAAATTGCCAAACTTCTGATAAAATTATGGGAGTCCTAGTGCTGTATAATGTGCATCTGTTATATATTGTCTCTTTTTCAACCTGAATAAGAATTTTTTGAGGAGGGAAGAAAGTGAAAAGTATTTAAAATTGAGTACATGTTCTTGAACAAAATTGTGAAGTTTTTTCACTTGCATTTGATACTAAAATAATGAGCCTTATTCTTCTGTTCAGTGGTATTTCTCTCCTAATATTCTTTTTGGTGAGGCACATAGGGACATCAGTCTTGCAGTGTGTCACTGCTTTATGCAGCACAGTTCAGTACAAATTTAATCTCCTTCATACCGGATATCAAGACCCAAGTGACTGCACCTCAGCAACCACATAATTACAAGTGGAGAAGGAACTATTTATTCAGAGAATATATCTTTATCATCAGCTCCTTACCAGTTCCTATTTCTGTTGAGTGATTAGGAAAATTATCATCCATATCTTGTATACTATGCAGTATATCTTCTAAATTCAGCTTCTGATGATGCCAAGAAAGAGAGACAACGACTCTTTTACTAGCTTAACTATGATAGACATAGATGAGAAAAAAATCTTCATTTTTCTTTAATAATCTTTAATATTCATATGGAGGTCAAGATGCTTTATACTGGAGAAGAGTTTACAAAATTTGGTAAAACATAGGCACCTAAATCCCCACTTCTTCATCTATTTTTTTTCCTCTTTGTAAAGCTAACATTACCTTAATAAAAAAGGGCAGTAACAACTAATTTCCACTTATATTTTGAAAATATATAATTTATGGACTTCATTCCTGCCATTTGTTCATGTAACATCAGGGACAATACTCTGATCTATCAGGAGAGAACTTCATTGAAAATTATATGATGTAGTAGGGAATGATCATCCTGCTATTGCTTATAAATGTGACTCTTCTTGTAAGGAGCTAACTTATAACTTTAATATTGATAATTCTAGTTATTGAAAGGACAAAACTGTGTTACCAAAGGAAACATTTACTGTGAATACATACCTGAAATATGAGCATTGCATGCTGTTACCTACTAACTGATCTTGAATACTATGTGACATACTCAATGTATTTTACAGTACTTTCCGGTAGCCTGTTCTGTTTTTTCTTGATTCAGATCACAGCTTTGTAAGGGTGGAGATTTAGAATATAGGAATTTTTTTTTTTTTCTTAGAAGACTATTTTGAAATATGCAGTATATAAGAGATACTTGGATACACATGCTGAGAATTGAATTTACATAAATGAAAGCTACAGAAGTTACTTGATTTTTCTCATTTATGATCTTTTAAGTATCAGTAGTTTCTTTGCTATAAGCAAAATTGCACAATCATCTTTACCAAAAAATTCCTGTGGTGAGAATGTCCTTGAAAATCTTGGAGATATTGGAAAGTTCTATGCACATAGATGACGCAGTTGTGTCTTTCTGCATTTATATGGTAAGTTTATTGTGTCAAACATTGTTAAGTATTGACAAAATTGGTTGATTTATGATTTAGATAAAGCAGTGGTTAATAATATGAAACTTGACACCAATATGCTTTGAAACCTTGAAATGCTGCTTTACTAAATTGCCTGGATGAGTTGCTGCAATTAGTGGGCAAATGTGAGTGAACAAGTATTGATATGGTTATCAATGAGAACATCATAATGATCATACTTAGAGAAAGCACTTACAAACTGGTTTGATCTAATCCAGAGTAGACTTTCCTATTTTTTTTTAGCCTTTTATGTGTTTGTCTGTTTCAAAATGTGTTTCCAAGACCCTGGGAGTAAAGATCAAGTACTTTCAAATGATAATGAATTCAGTTTTAATGAGTCTAAGTGGAGTATTGATCAGAAAAAAATAAATAAAATCAGTAGCCAAGTCAAGGGCTTCCAAGCTAACACCAAACATAGGATATGATCTGCAAAATTCATTGATGTTCACCTAGCAGATGCCATGACTCTATTTCTTGCTTTTCAGTGGCCTATGAAAATGTTCTAAAATCACACTATTGAACTGCAAAATCTGACTGTTTAAGGTTTAGGTGAATATTTAAATGAATCTTTTAATGAAATTATTATGATGTGACTATTTATCTGATAGTTTTAGTGTTTGTAACGTATAATATATACCTTGTATTTCAAATGAAAGATTATATTTTCTTCCAGACAGAAACAACCAGTTTACTCTTGCTCTTTTCTGCTTAGTAAGCTATTTTAATGTTATCTACAGTACTTTCACACAGTACTTTATAGGTGTGGTGTAGTCTACCAACCACAGCTAATTATGTATTATGGATAAAATTGACTTTTTTTTATTTTTGATTACTTTAAGGACCCTAGTAAAGCTATAGATTTGTGCTGCATGGTGATGTACTTTTATTAAAGGTGAGCAAAATGCTTGTCAAGTATTTTCTCTGAACCTTTAATTTAGAAATATACTAAATTTAATAAAAGCACTCTATGGCAAAGAAGGGCTATAGAAAAGATTTTGAAAACATAACACTATCAAACATGTTTTAATGAAATGCTGTTTAAACCACATGCAATTTTATATATAAGGCAAATGGTTTACATCTGTTTTTTGTCAGGAGATAAAACAGAACTTTAACTTCCTTGGAAAAAGATTTTTTTGTACTGTGAAAGATTACAGCAGAAACCACATGAGCATAACTGAACTCATTTAGAATTTACATTAATATTACCCAGTAAACAATAAAATGATTTTTAGTATTGGTGATTTCACATAATCTTCAGTCAGATTTAACTCATTCAGTTTAAGTGTATAGATGAAAAATAATAATTCTGTTTCTATGTCACTTTATCAGTTTACACAGAAAATTATGTGGGATGAAGATTTCTCTCTATATGTTCCTGGCAAGTTTGAAAACCAGATAGTATAATGTTGTCAATAAGGGTCTAAATATAAGCTACTTGTTGGTTTTTTTTTTGTTTGTTTGTTTGTTTTTTTGTTTGTTTGGGGGTTTTTTGTTTGTTTGTTTTTTGTTGTTTTTTTTTTGCATTACAAAAAAATATTCTAATGCCATCACATGGATGACTCCATCATGTTTATTAACAGGAGAATCTTTTGGGAAAATATCTTATTAGGGATCTATTACAGAATGTGGAAAATATCTGGATGATATTGCAACATTTGAATTTTTTCGAGATTATATTAAAATAAATGTACTTCATATTATCCTCTTTTCTGCTTTTCCTACACTTGACTAAAATATTACTAATCATCTCCATATTAAATGATCGTACCACAGCTATTTAACCAAATACATAGGCTTGAAGGTCTAAAAGTATGGTTTGCTGTTGTGCTGCTGCATGTTTCAGAAATTGCTTGTGTAATTATTTTTCTTGTCCCTTATGTAACTATTTCTTGAGAGGAACAATACTGTAACAAAAAGCTGCTGTTAAGTACTACAGTAGCCATCATCCAAACCACCATAACTATAATATCAATTTATGCACATTTGTTTTGGTTAGGTCCTAGAAAACTATTTAACAATTATGAAACTTTCACAATAATTGCAATATTTTAAAGCATACTGCTTGTTGTGCTGTCTGGCTGTTTCTACCATGTTCACCTGGGAGAAAACCTTCATAATTAGTTGCCTTTTAAGGAAACCAAGTAGAAAATGTTGCCTTTACTTTCAAAAAGCTGAAAGATTAAATCATGGTGCTTATAATGCCCTTAAAACTGCATAAATGATTTTTCTTTTGTTGCAGCAGAATATCCTTTACATTGATAATTGTAAGAATTTAAAGAGGCATTTATGAAAAGTAATAGAAGGAAATTAATGCTTGCGACTATTAGTGTATACAGTAATTTGCAATATTTTTTTTTTAAAAATCCTCATGTCTATGTCTTGTGGTTTAACCCCAGCCAGCAACTAATTACCACAGAGCCACTCACTCACTTTTACCCTCCTCTGGGTGGGATGGGGGGAGAACTGGAAACATAGTAAAACCTGTGGGAAGAGATAAGAACAATTTAATAATTAAAATAAGGTATACTACTACTACTACTAATGAAAAGAAAGAGAAAGACAAAGCAAAACAAAACAAAATCCCAAACAACAGTGGTGCACAGTACAATTGCTCACCACCTGCTGACCAATACCCAGCTCATCCCCAGGCAGCAATCAGTCCCTTCTGGGTAACTCCCCCAGTTTTCCATACCAAGCGTGATGTGCTGTGGTATGGAATACTCCTTTAGATAGTTTGAGTCAGGTGTCCTGTCTGCTCCCTCATGGCTTCTTGTACTCCTCCTCACTTGCAGAGCATGAGAGGTTTAAAAGTCCTTGATCAGGGTAAACATTACTTAACACCAAATAAAACATCGGTGTGTTATCAGCATTTTTCTCTGACTAAAACCAAAATGCAACACTGTACCAACTAGAAAGAACATAACTTTTCCCCAGCCCAAACAAGGACACTATGCTGTATTGTGATTTCTAGACTGAACAGAAACACTCCCTTCCTCTTTCAGTATCAGAAAATTAAAAGGGTTGAGTCACTACAGAAATGAAACAGTTGTTTCACATCTAAACATTTAAAAAGGATAGTGAAACATTCTTCTTTGAGGAAAACAGGTCTTTCTGATTTAAATTTCATCTTTTCCTGTTACTATGCTAAAATTGTGCAATGCAAATGCCATACAGTTTATGCTGTGTGGTACAAAGCAAAATTCATAATTTCTTCTCATCCAGCTTTGTCATCGCCAAGAAAACTCTAATTAGACAGTTAATGACAGCTTTTCATTGAAGGCAGTTTTCAGGAATGGAGGATGGAAGAATGGATCTTTCTCAGTCATGTTATTTTTCTGGCTTTAAATTTGTTTAGGAAAATTTTGGAACTGCTTGAAATGATGTTTTAGTATTATAGATTTCCATAGCAGATAGTACCCACTGAATAATTAGGGTTTAGGAAAATATCTTCCTTGTGCTTAAACTCTGGAAATAGTGAGAATGAAATCTACTGGTTTCTCATTAAAATTCTCTTCATTTTGCACTTACTAGTAGCAGTATGCTTTGTTTGAAAGAATAATAATTAAAAAAAAAAATCAGAACCTCAGTTTGAATAGTCTCAGTTTAAACCCTTAGAGTTTAGGCTGGAAAAATATGGTGAGGCATAACCCACAAGCATAGAATACATGATCATCTGCTCAAAAATTTATTTTCTTGATTTTAAGTGATATTCAACAGTAAGAAGACAAGACATTTTTTGTTTGTTGTTTTGCTTTTTGGGTTTTTGTTTTTTGTTGTGTTTTTTTTTTTTTTTAGAATATTGATTTCA
>NDXB01019663.1:83951-94006 GCA_002631895.1 Agapornis roseicollis | reverse complement strand
TTTTTAAACATAGAACCTTAATAAATTAATTAATAAATAAATTAAAAAAAAAAAATAAATGCATTTACTCAAAAAAAAAAAAACCAACCCAAACCAAAAACAAAACCACCAAACTGATGAAAAAAATGTATAGTTCTTTTTTTTCCCTTGGCAATTAACAATGAGAAGATTTGTTTCATAAGAAGTTAATATCTTTTAAGGAGATACCAGGAATGAGAGCTGGGAAGTGTTTTCCATTCGTGATGTATTTCATAGACATTTTTTTCACCAAATACTCCAAATATTAAGGCTGAATGCATGCATTTTGTGAAAAGCAGCAATTACTCAACAGCAGGTGGTGAGTTTGCACATTCCTTTATCTACATATCATTATGCTTGGCTGAATTCTTTCATGGATGGTGGGCTTTCTGTAGTAGAAACTATAACCATGGGTCTTATGTCTGCTCCTTGGAGCAATTCCAGTTTGGGTAGGATCAAGTACATCTACCTACCTTGTCAAGTGCTACAGTGGTTACCAGAATGCCACTAGCTAAGCCTTCATCAGCTAAGACTTTTATTTCAGCACACTGGGTTTTATATTCAGTACATTTTTCCTGATGATGTGCTAGCATAGTTCATTTTGCAATTTTGGTCTACAGAATTTTGTTTTTATAAAGATGAATTTAACTCATGTACATAGATAATCAGAAATCTAGAGTGTCATATTGTCTCATGCATTTGCCTGTTCACTTTGAAAGATTTTTTTCTCTGCAATGTTTTAAAATAGTTGTAAAATATTTATGAAAAAGAAAGTATTGGAACTTCATGTAAATAAGCAGTCACTTGGATTTGACTAAAACACATTGCATGTCTGTTAAAAAGTGAGAAAATTTGTACTGATATATGTGTTGATATTGTGTAGGGAAATTCTTATAAATAAGACTTTCTGTTCCTACTATTTAACAAAATTATGCAGCAGCCTGAAGGCCTGGTAGGGTAAAGTGAATATATTTTCTACAACCAGTGATTTCAGAGCTCTGAACGAAGATGCAAGTTCAGCTCTGATAATTCATGAGGGTAAATGTTCTGTACTAATTCTTACCAAACAGTGGCAGGTGACAAAAATAACCTTTTTCGCAGTTGTAGTTATAGATGCAGATAACTACTAACAACCAAAGTGGAAAAAGAAAAGAGGAGAGAGAGAGAGTGAAGGAGAGAAAGGGAAAAGAAGGGAAAAACAGGTGACTATGTTCAGTAACCAACAGAGTGGAAAATAGAGCTCATCTTTCCTTCTAAAGGTAGCAGAAAAGACACTGTAAAACATCACAACAATTAAAGAGGATCTGACTTTCTTTTTCTCTTTTTCAGTGAAGAAGTCTGACTGGTACTTTTATTTTTCTGTAGTTAGAATCCTATTGTGTCATCAACATCAGAACATAAATTCCACTTTATATAGAAAGAAACCTCAAGAATAATTTTAAACAGCTCTGCCTTCAGGTGTGTCCAAGTTGCTGTCATCCCTTTATTGATGTGAACAATAATACTTTGCAGTTCAGAAGTTAGAGAGGAGGTAAGTCTTTCTTCAGAGCTTTACCTTTGCATTAAATATCAACAGCAAAACATAAAAAAAGATAAAACACAAGAATTTCCACTCTCTCTGAAGGATCAAATGCCAGAAGAAAACTACAAAAGGTGTGTTAATTTTACATGATACAAAGCTTTAAATTTATAATCAGCTCTTCCTTATGTATTCTGCTGATGCTATGAGCACCATGAAAGTTTTATATATATAGAACATCTTGTTTTCTTTAGGATTGGCATGAGTTTGAAAACTGATTTTTTTAAAAATTGTTTGGTCCCTATTAGTAACAGGCTCAGAGAACAATCTTTTATGTAACTGTTTTGCAGTAATGATAAGACTATATTAGAAATTTTTATTTGCGAAGGAGAATGTACTAACAAAAATGCAGAATTCTTCTGCTGTCTCACCAAAGACTTGTTTAAAGGTGGTTAGATAACTTGCGTTTCAGCTAATTTCAATTAGAGATGCATGATAAAGTTTAGCAGAGAAACAAGATTCTGGTAAATGAAAGTATCCTGGCTATCTAGAACAATGTCTCTGAGCTATCTTTGTCTCCTTCTGAGAACTGTAGAGGCTAGATAGAAATATAAACCACTTTTTCTGAAACTACTATTTTTGAAGGATTTTTCAAAGTAAATTTTGATATCTTAGTCTAAATAGGAAGCTGTCATTTTCTATTTAAGAGCTAGCAGGGGGCCTAGAGTTAGAATGGCATGAAAGGGCAAAATATAGGTGTAAGCCGTGTCTGCACTGTAAAGCTTTCTAGACATCTGTGTGACTGTTGTGAGTGTAGGAAAGAAAACATCATTCTAAGTGTAGGAACAAGCTGTAATTATCTATGTGAGGTAATTATTTTATATAGAGTGAATTTATACTGAAAGAAAGGAATTAACAGTCATGTGGGCACAGATTAGTTTTTTAATTTTCATTTCTATTTTTGACACTTTAAACTGTGTCCCTGCTGAAGGACTTCATGCAGTTACTGACAATGCCTTTACAGTGTTGCTCTATAAAAGACAGATTGATGTCTTGTCAGACTGAAAAAAACTGCAGGAAAAAATATGCGCTTGGAAGGTCTTCCTAGAAGTTACAAGCCTGAACAAGCTTTCAGGAATTTAAATTAGTGATGGAGAGACACTCAACCAGTGGTAACATGTTAGCAAAATTGATATTTATATGGTGACATAATACATAACACTAATTTTAAAAAAGGTGTCTGAAATGAGAGAAGTTTCAAGGTTCCCAACAATAAATACAGTTGCACACAGCTTTGTGAGAAAATGACAACTACTTTAATAACAGAGTACTTGAGGACACTGTGACTGCCTTAGTGCTTGCTTACCTTCAGTGCTGAAGCATGAACCTCTTCCTAAGTTTTATAGTTTCAGCTTTATCTTTTGTATTTTATATTCTCTAAAACAAAATCATGTGCAGACACTAGATGAGCGTTTCAATTATTTTTAGCTTAAAAATAGAGCCATAAATCCTTATGGCAATGAGGTTATAGGAAAAATTTAAAGTCAATTAAATGAATGTATGGCTTGAACTCCTGTGTAATACCATTTTTACTGCTTGTAATTAGATTTACTTTTGTTCTTCTGTTAATCAAAATTAATTTATAAGTCCTTAATGGTATTGACATACCCCATTCCAGAAAAAAAGAATAGTACTTTTGACTGCCAAATGAGCTACTTGAACATGCTAATATTATATTAGGAGCATAGGTTAAAGTACAGGTATTTAAGAAAAGTTTCATTGCAGTATACTTTTTGTAAACATGTACAATGGTAATAGATGCAGAATAAATAATATGGTGTGACAGTTTTCAGTCTGTGTTGAAAACATGAACAGAATTCAAGGCTCATGATGACCATGAATTAAAATATTCCAGATTTTAAGTAATATTTCTTTGTACAAATGGCATTTTAGCCGTAAGATATAGGTATAGCAGTCACCAGCTCATGCTGATTAGCAGAAAGTTGTAGATAATGCTTTTATTGTCCATGACACAGAATAGTCCTTCAGCTTCATAAATAGCAGACATTAACTTGGACAGTATTTCAACAGCCAATTTAGCATAAGAGGTATTTGCAGGATAGCATCTGTGAGCCAAAACTAATGGGATGACTTGTGCAGTTTTCACAGCAATGTAGCAAAGCAGTTCAGTGAATGTGATAAACAGTTTACCTGGACATCAGAAAAAAAAGATCCTTTTATTTTTTTCTTTTTTGTAATTGTCTTTGCACTGCTCATTTCATGTATCACATATAAGAAATGACATTTTGACTGCTCTACAAAGTAATCACTTGTTATAAGAATTGTATGTATTCAAGTAGCTGTTTTAATAAATATGAAAATTCTCCCATACAGTGTGGCAGTGGTCCAGAAAAGCAAGCACTAGGAATAACTCTCACATACAAATGTCACTGGGACTTCTTCCAAGAAGACATACAGAAACTAGCTGATACTCACAAACTGCAAGAAGAGATCAAAGATCTACAGTAATTACAAAAGCTGTTATAAACTTTCAGGTGCTATAAATATACAGATTCAGCTCTTTGAGATCTTTTTAACATCACATTGCTGTTTTTTAGCCCTCAAATGCTTATTGTTGTTTAATTGTATGGCAATATTAGCATCAAATATTTCTCTCCAATCTAAAGCTTAATCAGCACACTAAGTATTAAGTAGCTTTTCTATCTTTTCCTGTTAATTGTAGGTGATATTCTGAAGTTATTTAAAAAGGAAAGAAAGAATTGAGGGTGATGAAAAGTGGATTACATCTGGATGAGGATTACAATTTTCTTCAGTAAGATAAACCTAGATTATGAAAAATAACTCACTTAGAATCATAGAATCATAGATTAGTTAGGATTGGAAAGGACCTCAGGATCATCTAGTTCTAATTCCCCTGCAATTGTCAGGGACACTTCACATTAAACCATACCACCCAAGTCTCTGTCCAATCTGGCCTTGAACACTGCCAGGGATGGAGCACTCACAACTTCCTTGGGCAGCCCATTCCAGTGCCTCACCACCCTAATAGGAAGAATTTCTTCCTTATGTCCAATCTAAACCTCTCCTGTTTAAGCTTGAACCCATTACCCCTTGTCCTGTCACTACAGTCCCTAATGAAGAATCCCTCCCCAGCATCCCTATAGGCGCCCTTCACATACTGGAAAGCTGCTATCAGGTCTCCACGCAGCCTTCTCTTCTCCAGGCTAAACAGCCCCAACTTTCTCAGCCTGTCTTCATACCTGGAGATGCTCCAGTCCCCTGATTATCCTCATGGCCCTCCTCTGGAGTTGTTCCAACAGTTCCGTGTCCTTTTTATGTTGAGGACACCAGAACTGCACAGAATACTCCAAGTGAGGTCTCACAAGAGCAGAGTAGAGGGACAGGATCGCCTCCTTTGACCTGCTGGTCACACTCCTGTTGATGCAGCCCAGGATACGGTTGGCTTTCTAGGCTGCAAGCACGCACTGAAGCTGGCTCATGTTCATTTTCTCATCGACCACCACCCCCAAGTCCTTCTCTGCAGGGCTGCTCTGAATCTCTTCTCTGACCAACCTGTAGCTGTGCCTGGGATTGCTTCGACCCAGGTGTAGGACCTTGTACCTATCATGGTTAAACTTCATGAGGTTGCCATCAGCCCACCTCACAAGCATGTCAAGGTCCCTCTAGATGGCATTCCTTCCCTCCAGCATATCCACAGAACCACACAGCTTGGTGTCATCAGCAAACTTGCTGAGGGCACACTCAATTCCACTGTCTATATCAGTGACAAAGATGTTAAACAAGTCCAGTCCCAACACTGATCTCTGAGGGACACCACTCATCACTGGCCTCCAGCCGGACATTGAGCCATTGACCACAACTCTTTGCATGTGACCATCCAGCCAGTCCTTTATGCACCAAGTGCTCCATCTATCAAATTGATGGATCTCTAATTTAGAGACAAGGATGTTGTGTAGGACTGTGCCAAACACTTTGCAAAAGTTCAGATAGATGACATTAACTGCTCTTCCCTTGTCCATCAGTTCTGCAGCCCCATTGTAGAAGACCACCAAATTGGTCAGGCAGGATTTCCCCCTAGTGAAGCCATGCTGGCTGCCACCAAGCACCTTGTTGTTTTTCATGTGCCTTGGCATGCCTTCCAGGAGAATCTGCTCTGAGATTTTTCCAGGCACAGAGGTGAGACTGACTGGTCTGTCATTCCCTGGGTCATCCATTTTCCCCTTATTAAAAATGTGGGTTATATTACCCCTTTTCCAGTCATTGGGAACTTCACCTGATTGCCATGATCTCTCAAATATGATGGCCAGTGGCTTAGCAACTTCATTTGCCAGCTCCTTCAGGACCCGCGGATGGATTTCATCAGGTCCCATGGACTTGTGCACGTTCAGTTTCTTAAGAAGATCTCGAACCAGATCCTCTCCTACAGTGGGCCCAAGGTCTTCATTCTCACAGTCCCTGTGTCTGCTTTCCAAGATTTGGGTGGTGCAGTCAGAGCTTTTGCCATTGAAGACTGAGGCAAAGAAGTCGTTCAGAACTTCAGCCTTTTCCAAATCCTGTGTAGCCAGTTCACTCGATAGCTGCCGGAGGGGGCCTACGTTGTTCCTGGTCTGTCTTTTGTTCGCAGTGTACATACAGAATCTCACCTTGTTATCCTTAACATTCCTAGCTAAGTTTAATTCTAACTGGGCCTTAGCCTTCCTCACCTGGTCCCTAGCTTCCCAGACAACATCCCTGTATTCATCCCAGGCTGCCTGACCTTGCTCCCACCTTTTATAAGCCTCTTTCTCCCTTTGAATTTTCCTCAGCAGCTCCTTATCCATCCAAGGAGATCTCCTGGCCCTCCTGCTGCACTTCCTTCTAGTTGGGATGCAACACTCCTGAGCTTGTAGTAGGTGATCTTGAATATCATCCAGCAGTCTTGGGCCTCCCTGCCCTCTAGGGCTGTGTCCCATGGAATCTTCATAAGCAGGTTCCTGAAGAGGCCAAAGTCTGCTCTCTTGAAGTCCAGGTGTCATGGTGGTTGAAGTCCCCCATGAGAACAAGGGCCTGCAAGCGTGAGGCTTTTCCTCTCTGTGTATAGAGTGCTTCATCCACAGAGTCCTCTTGATGAGGCGGTCTGTAACAGATCCCCACATTTATGTCTCCTATCGCTGTTTTCCCTTTAACCCTGACCCACAAACTCTCTGTTAACTGATCACCTGTCTCCAGAGAGAGTTCCATACTCTCCAGCCTGTCCCTAACATAAATAGCAACTCCCTCTCCCCGACTGCAGGGCCTGTCTTTCCTAAAAAGTCTGTAACCTTCCATTCCAACACTCCAGTCATAGGAGCCATCTCACCATGTTTCTGTGATCCCTATTATATCAGACGCCCATAGACGGGCATAGATCTTTACCTCCTTTGACGTGCTGGTCACATTCCTTTTGATGTAGCCCAGGATATGATTGTCTTTCTGGGTTGCAGGCACACACTTTAGTGCTCATGTTAATTTTCTCATCAACCAAAATTAATATGATCTTTCAATAAAAAATCTTCTTCAACAGCATAACAACATATAATTTATTATATATATTTGTATGATTCTGTGTGTTTCAGCAGCTGCCCTGCTGCTGAACTTTAGATCATGAGGCACTGATCAGGAAATTAACTGCAAAGAGATCAATCTAATTGTAGTAAGGGTTTACATATTACTAGCAAATTTACAGTCATGTTTTGTGTGGTTGGTTGGTTTCAGTTTTGTTTATTTTAAATCATTGATCCTTTTTCAAAGAGGATGAAAGTTGATGTTTTTTTTGTTCACCTTGAAAACCCATTTTTACTGCAGATGTTTGCTTATGCTTATGTATTAGCCCTCAGTCTCTGGATAGCCTGCTGTTCAGATCAGATCATAAATATAGGAGCTACATACCACTTGCTCCTTACATTGTTTTAAATGATTTTGCTCAGAGTGGAAGGTGTCTTAAACATTAGAGACCTTTTTTTTTTTTTGTCTATCTTGTGAAAAAGTGTTATACACAATTGTCTGCTACGGAGTTTTGCCAGCCGCATCATTAGCTGCATGTCCTCATAAATAAAATGAAGCAGTTATCTTTTGCAATGTTCTTTTACAACAAGATCTAAAATAGCTCTTCAAATCTTTAATTAGTATACTTTTCAAGGGTCTCCTGATGGTGTGCAAAATAGCAGTGTACAGCTATTTTCAGATGCTTTGTGTCTAAAGTCATAAGCCTCAATAACAGTGCCAGACAACATGCATTTTCAATTCAGGATCATTATGGCACAGCTGTCTTAACCATTTTAAAGATAGAGTGCCTCTGTGCTGGTGCCCTACCATTGGTACATGAATTTCTACATTTGCCCAATTCAGTAATGACATGTTAAAAAAAAGTTAGTAAAAAAATTGAATGAAATCATTAAAATAATCTTGAAATTCTAGTAGTTCTAAGAAATGGTTATGTCATTTCTCAGTAGCTTCTTATTAAGCTACATATACAGGTGTGACAGAAATAGAAATAAAATGTACTTAACTATATATTTTTTTTTAATTTTATTTTTTAACACAGCATGGAGTAATAAGGAATTAAATTTTAGGTCTGACTACTGAAAAATCATATATTGCCTGAGAGAGGCCTCCTAAACCATTAGGAGAAATTATAGATTCCATAACACAGGATTAATTACAAACAACATAATAAACAATCTCTTTCAAGAGCTACTTAACAAGAAATGCTGCAGAGAGGAAAAGTCCGTTTCTTAAACGAAACCATTTTCTTCCAGATGGAATTAATAACTCCAGTATCCATCACTACCCAAAAGTTAATCTGTGTCCGCAACTATCAAGCATCGCAGATAGTTGTGAGGTATGGGCTTTCTTCTTATCTCACAGTTCAGGGGATGTTGCATTTACCCAAAATGCAATTTTCTAATGAATTTTTTAAAACTTTTATAACTTGTATTTTAACCTTCATCTTTATTCACCAGGATGAAAGACCCTGATAGGTCTTTCAGCACCAGGTCATGAACTTCAGTACTAGGTCTGTAGTGTCCCTGACTGTTCACATATTCCAGCTAAAGCTATTTTATTTCCATATTTAGTTACACATTTGTTTTTAAAAGGAAAAGCAAGCATTAGAAGGCATATGGCACAAGAGAAACAAAATAACTTGTGTTATCATTCTACTTCAATTTTTTTTTATTTTTTTCCTGAACAGTTTCTAGTTAATATAAAACCTGAAATATTAATTGACTCAGGTACTAGAACAGCCTGGGTGAGCATTCTAGTCAATAGGATGGAGAGCTATGATAACTTACATGCTCTTTTTGCTTCTGTTAGTCTTTATTTATGTAATGTGAGAAGAGTTTGAAATTTTTACTGCTAGACCCTGCTCCTGGCAATATTCTCCCGTAGAGCACATCATCCTGAGCTGTTAAGAGAGTTACCAGGGAAGAGTGTGAAGCCTACATCATTTCAGGCGAAGAAAATAATTGAGCCCATGTTCACTACCTCTAAAAATCTTTTCAGTCTGTTTTAACAGAATATCTGATCTTTTACATCTGTTCAGAACACCCCAGACTGCCTCAAGCAACTCTGGTTGATAAGCAACTATTTTATTAATTTCAACTGGATTTATAGAGTGACCAGCTCAAAAACTGTAAACACCATGGGCCATATGAACATGCTCAGAATAGAAAGGTCTCAGGAGTTTGGGAATCTCTGTGTGTTTATCACATGCATCCTTGAAGAGATAAAGTAGCACCTAGGGAAAATGGATCCACTTTATACAGTGCATAACTACTCTTAATGTTTACAGAACAGCTACTTAGCATTTGTACAATAGAAAAGACCCAGGACATGTCTTTTTTTTTAGCAACTGCTTAGTTGAGCACCTTTCATTTATGATCCTCTGAATTGCAGACACAGGGGCCGTGCATGAAGAGGTGGATCTGGTGCTGAAGCAGAACTCTAACAGCCCCAGAAACTTCATTACAAAACCTTAGATTGTGTACTTTTGACATGCTTTGCAGGTAATGGCACTTAATGCTGTCAGGAACATTAGGCATGCAAAATTAGCTAGGTAGGACTTTTTTTCCTTTTATTCTGGGACACTAAATTAAATTTTAATGAAACAGTGGGTGTAAGTCAGTCCAAAATTAGTGTAATAACTAGTTATATGCAGTGAATGACTGTGCACTGTTTAAATTTTGATGTCAATGATTCAAACTCATATATCTGAGTTAGAACTTTCTTAAGAAATATTTTGTGTTGTAAATTTACCAGAGTCCTTGTTAGACTGGACATAGATCATATAATCTGACAGAGGTAGACATAAAAATATGGATAGAAGTGAAATAGAATCACGCGGAGTGCTATTTTGGCTTGGGTTTTGCTTTTTTTTTTGGGGGGGGGGATTGTTTTGTTTTTTATTGGTTGGTTTTGGTTGTTGTTAGTGGGTTTTTTTCCTTTTTTTTTTTTTTTT
>NDXB01019663.1:45545-66662 GCA_002631895.1 Agapornis roseicollis | reverse complement strand
AAAAAAAAAAAAAAACTTTTATAAAAATTAATTTTTTTTTTTTTTTTTTTTTTCTCTTAGCCAATATAATCCAGTGGGAATATAAACTGCATTAAAGGTTTTCTTCTAAAATATCTCTGTTTCCTTCCACTTTCAAAATCAGATTTGTGACTTCAAAGTCATTACTAGAAATGAGGCATGCAGCATACAAAACAAAAAAAAAAGAGTATTTTAATGATTTATGCATATTTTTTTTCTAATGCAGACACTGCAAAACAGCCATCAATAGAAGAGATTGTAAAAATCTTTGTCTTAGTTTTGGAAATTTTCTACTGGAATAAACTCATTCCTACTGTGACAATCACGATTACGTCTGTGGCACCTCTTAGTATCTTCTGGAATAAAATGAAAGTGTTTCACCTGAAGAGATGAATTCAAACTTCAGAACTCAAAATCAAGCCATCTTTTTTTCTTAGGTTAAGGGCATTCAAATCTGAACTCTGCACAGAAGAGCACTGTGTATTGAAGAGAGGAAATGGGAGAGAAGTATGAAGATCTGATTATAAGGGTAACCTTCTGCCTGTTTTTTGCTATTATCCTAAAAGAATATACAAAAATCCAGTTACAGGGATACAAAGACCTAAGGGAACTGAACTTAAGCCAGTTTTGAAATGATTTTTTTGCATAAGCAAATTATTTGTTCTACACAGGGTATACCATGTGCTTTGGTTTAAGATACTTCAGTGTTAATGTATTCATTGCTTGATAGTGAAAACTGACATTAAATATTTATATAACTGAGCTACAATTTTTGGTTGGGCCCTTTTTTTTGTTTGCTTGGTTGTTTTTTTATTTTAAATCTCAGAATCTAAATTTCTGATAACTTCAGAGGGATTCTGTTAAATACAGGTAAGGTGGCTGCATGTGTAAAACACACAATAGATGCTAGCTGTATGCAAAGTCTGAGCTATAGTGCTTCTTTTGTCCTGATTTTTGTCATAGGAACAAACAGACAAACAGGTAAGGGTTATAACTTCTTCTTCCAAAGACATATCCCTTGGTTTGGCTGAATCTTTTTTTTCACCTTGCAGTTCAAATGTATAGTACAGTATAATGAGTCACGAGATTTGTTTTAAAACACCAAATATGACAGTTATTTTGTGTAGCCATTTTTGAACAGAACTAAGTGCAAACAAAATGTCTTAGTGTCTAGGTTGAACTTTTTAATCCACACTAAAACTTACATCATCATAGATATGATATTGTTACTTAGGATAAGTAATCACTTAGTACTTAGACTAACTCAGATATGTCCACAGATGTAATGATTAGAGATCTCAACTGTTAAATAAACATGCCATTAGTCATATTGACCTGCAATAGATGAGATTAATGCCAAGTTAAAAATATGATCAGTTATGAATGTACTTGGTACATGGAATTCAGAAAAAGTATAAAGCTTATGTAAATGCAAGGCATACTGTATGTATGTGTAAACATAAAGTTACTTTATGAATTTCTAAAGGAGCTAAAAATTCATATAGCGTGGGCTGAAAAGGAGTCAAGAAATGCTAAATGATAATAAAACCACAGGAGCTGCTGTGTATAGATACGTTTTGTGAATTTCTTGCTGGAGCAACAAGTACAGTTTATAACTGATTATTAGAATCATAGAATCATAGAATAGTTGGGGTTGGAAAGGACCTTAAGATCATCTAGTTCTAACCCCCCTGCCATGGGGAGGAGTACCTCACACTAAACCATGCCACCCAAGGCTCTGTCCAACCTGGCCTTGAACACCGTCAGGGATGGAGCATTCACAGCTTCCCTGGGCAACCCATTCCACTGCCTCACCACCTGTACAGTAAAGAACTTCCTCCTTATATCCAATCTAAACTTCTCCTGTTTAAGTTTGAACCCGTTAGCCCTTGTCCTATCACTACAGTCCCCAGTGAAGAGCCCCTCCCCAGCATCATTATAGCCCCCCTACTGGTTTGATTCAGATAAGGAATGAATTATAATGGTACTATTTATTAACATCTTGATGTGCTGAATATGGAACTAGTAGTGAAGTCACATAAATCAGACTAGAATATGCAGGAATAAGCACTTATAGCAATGTCTTCAGTGGTGGTAGAAGAGATATGCAAATAACAAGAGGTATGCAAACAACAAGAGGCATACAAACAGCAGAGTGAGTTAAATTTATTAAAATGTGAAAAATAGATTGTATTCAGGGCCAGTTTCTGGAAATGATGTGCAAGACTGCTTGTCAGGATTACTTCTCTCAATTCTTTTTGTTTATTTTGTAGATGACTGAACTGTAGCTTTTATGGTAAATCAAATCATAAGTGTGGAGGAATTGTGAGGTTTTTTTGTTTTATGATTAAAAAGTCACAAAACAGAGTTTTGGTTGAGCTGAAAATAAGATCATATGCTCCAGCTTCTCATATCAGTTTATTCTTTAGGATACTCTTTCCCAATAACTTTCACTTCTTTCAAAGGCAGAATCAGAAGTATGATCTTCATGGGACAAACTCAAGTTGGTGTTTACATGCTGTATAAAAGAAGTGCCAGTCCATTACTAGCCAATTTGTGTTATAGTCTCTGCAATACTGCTGCAGTTTTTTTAATTAATGAGTTTGCATTTCATTAGCATCTGAGTGTTTCACTGATTTAACTAGTTGAGGTATCTGAGCCATCCATATCTCCTAAGTCAATGACTTGAAAGGAGAAAAGGTTTTATTCTTCAGTTTCAGCTTTATAATCACTAAGGGTTTTTCAGCTATTCTGTCTGCATAGTGTTGCATGCATAGGTCTTCAAAACTAGTGGCAATCTTTTCATATTTCTATAAGAAATGAAATGAGCAGTTAAGTTCTGAGTTATGCTGTTATGTCATGGTACTTCTAACAGTAGAGGAATTTATGTTAATGTTTAAAACAACATTCCCCTTTTCTCCTGCCTTCCACTCTTTCTCTTTCCCTCACCCTCAGTAAAATCCCAAACTGTCATTCAAGGCATATTTAGCCAGAGGTTTCAGGCTACATTTTTACCATACATGGAATATGACCCAGAGCAAACCTTCCAGTCCATGGTACATTCTTTCATGACTACCAGTCATGATGAATGTGCTATATGAATTTGTATTGACATGATTGTAGTGAGTTCATATTATTTCCAACTGCTGTGAAAATATTTGTTATGGTAACAGGTTTATGACATTTTGTATTCTTTGCAATAGCAATCAAAAAGGTTATATAGTTCTTGAGAGATAATAGTAAATAGAATTACATTTGATTTTGTTACCTTTTTGAAATTTCATTTGCTAGCAACAATTTTTCATGATTGCAGCTTTAGTAATCTGTAAGCAAATAGAGCAACAAACAGACAGCAAAATGTAGAATTTTGACAAGGCTAAAGCAGTACATGCAAGATGTAGATTCTGTTGTCTCCTGTGAATTTTAAAATTCAAGGCTAAATTCTCATGACTAAGGCTACAGTGCTGTGAATGTTCTGTCTGTACCTAATGTCATACATCAAGATACCTTATCTGAGAAAAATATGATTATTCTTGTGTCTTGGTGCTCTTTTTCTCTGATTTTTTTTTGCAAGCATCTGGCCTTTTGAGAAGCAGCAGTAGATGATAAATTCATACTCTGGTTACAGAGCACTTCAACAGAGCCAGAGGTGACATAATGAATTCTTTTTAGGTCTTTTGCATTGAACATATACTCATGTATGAGTGATAATCCCAATTCACCGTACTGCAATACAGAAAACTGTGTGGCTCCATTATTGTAAAGGATATTTATGACTTCTGTGAACTGTTAGGATATGACTGAGCATAGTCCAATGTCAAAGGAAAACTGTATCTTTACCTTTAGTCTGCTGGAGCCAAGAAAGTTGTTTGGAATATCAAATAACTGTGTGTTTCTTGTCATATTCTTTTTTCTTTATTTGTTTGTGTTTTTTTGTTTGTCTTTTTTGTTGTTGTTGTTTCATGATCTAGGGATTAATTCAGAACTTTTCTAGAATTTCAAGTGACTATGTGCATCTTTGATACAATTAAGTTGTTACCTGTCATAATTTTTGGTGCTTCTTGTAGCATCAGTCCTTCATATGATTCTATGTCTGCTATTTATCCACACCGTGTTTGACTAGGGAGCCAGGGAAATCAGAACAGAATTTAGCAAATCAGCTATCATTCTTAAAGGGAGATTTTACCTAGCAGCATGATATGAGGGCTGTTTTAACAAATGGCAGCAATGATCTGCTGAAGACACAATTAATATCTGTGCTAAAATCCCTGGGGTCTAAGCATCACTGTCTTGGTACTATATGTTTAGCCTGTTCCTGATATTTATTGTTTTTTTTGTCTTTCATTTGCTTTTGGTAACTAGGACTTCTTCTCTGCAGCTGCAAGATACTTTGGACAGTTGTTGATTTACCTTGGTCTTGTGTAACAAATTACTGTGAGCTGTTTTGTGGCTTTTGCTTGTTCAAGTGGAATACAGATAATACAATCTTCCAAAGCACTTGGTTTCAATTGCTAATCTTTGACATAAGTCATGAGAAGTATGTGGTTTAGTGTTTTATTTGTTTTTTTTTTTTTTAAGGATATGTTCAGCTTTCTATCTTGCAAGTGTAATGTCATCCAAATGTATAATTTTGATGACAGAATTGATGAATGGGAAAAGTTTAATGGAAAGAGGAAAAACAAAATAATTAAATATGGAAACTAGAAAATCATTTGTCTGTCATATCACTAGGTTGGTTGCCAAGGTAAATTTTCTGTTTTCTACTGCTGAGTGTTTTACTTGTAAAAGTAAAAGCAGATAACAGTGATTTCAAGCACAGATGAGAAAGCAACAAATATATTTGCTATCTTTTTACTTCTCTTGGTCTGTAGGTGATTGGTGATGGCATGTGATCACACCAGTTGCAGCTGGATTTAAATCAAGTTTGAGGTACAGGACATCATGCTGAAAGATTGATACAAGCCCCCTGAAAAAAAAAAAAATTAAAAATTTAAGTGTTCCCTATAAGGTTTTGCCTTGTTTGGGCAGGCCTAGGTATGTTATTGAAGAACTTGCTATGCTTTCTGTTAAAATAATGTATTTTCAGTTGACTAAGAGTGTGAATGTTTCCCTAATATGTCAGTAGGTATTGCAGTGGAGTAGGTATCTCATTGGAGATATTCAAGGTCCGCCTGGACAAGTTCCTGTGTGATGTAATTTAGGTTACCTTGCTCTTGCAGGGGGGTTGGACTAGATGATCTTTTGAGGTCCCTTCCAACCCTTAGGATTCTGTGATTCTGTGATACTTTCTGCCATGCTTTCTAAAAGATAAGAAACTTGACTACAGGTTGTTGGAATAAATAGGACATAAATGCCTGTTTTAATGATATTCCTAATGATGTTCAGATGTCAGAATTTTTTACTAAGCCTGTGCAAACTGATGTGTGTTATGAAAGTTCAAGGCTGATGCCAAAGAATTTGTTATCTGCCACTTTTGATTCTTTGAGTGGTAGTCCAGTTTTATCCTGCAATGCAAAGAAGACATAAGGCATATAGTAAATTGTCCTGCATATCAAAATATATATTCATTGCTGGTCAGAATCATAAAATGAATGTTAATTTGTATCTACAATTAATTATCTACAATTATTCTCATGAATATTTCCAGAATTTAATCTGAAATTAAGTGTGGAACAGCTTCATAATTAATTTCTCATTTGGTGTAAATCCTCATAGCTTTACTGGAGCTGTGTTGGATAATCTGATGATCATCTACTTTATTCAGAAACTTATTGTGGTTTATCACACATTCTTCTGAAAGGTTGTTAGTTGTCTTGTGACATTCCTTACAACACTGATTCTTAAGAACTAAAAAAATAGTTTTTTTTCAGGGAGGCTCTGTGATAGATGTCACCACCTTGCTCTTGATGCTTTTGAAATTGCAGTAAAAGCATTTTGAATTACTTACATTTATCATTTGCCTATGTGCAAAATGTGGAAGCATAACAGTCACTTCATTAAGGTCCTAGCCCAGGAAAGTTGGTAAACAAACAGTTAACTCGAAGCAGCTGAGTAGTTCTAATAATGTAACTGGTCTTCCTTATATGCTCAGTTGCTTAACAATTTACTTAGAGGAAGGATTCAATTGCATTTCTGCCTTCTGTTTTTCTCTTGTTCAATTTCTGCCTTGGAATGAAGATGTAATTAGGATGAAAGTCAGTTATATTTTTGTCCATTAAAAATTCAAATGAGCTAGTCATAGGAATGCAGAAAGTGGTCTTAATACACCAGATATTTTAGTGTTTAATTAGGAGCTGTATCTCATTCACTGTTACAGAAGTTAGGTCATTTAATATAGTGATGAGGAAACTGCATTAGTATTTACTCTTATGCATCACTAGCCTTACTGAAAAGCACGAATTATAAGTATATTCAATTTGGTTAAGAGGGCCTCCAGGTTAAATACAAAACTAAACCCCACAAATCCAGTAAACTACACAACCCTATACGAAGACAGATTGCCACGCTGACAAATGTTTGCATTACATTAAGTACAAATCATCTGATTTTGCAGGTCACATCCTTTGTTCATAGTGAGTGAATGAATAAAATTTGCCTGGATCTATTCTGCATAACTTCACTGACTTCCCCCAGTACCAGCTGCCTCTGACTGGCTTCTGTATTTGTCCAAAAGCCAGGGGAGTGCAAGGAGTGAGTGGTGTGTTGCCACTATTTTCCCATCTTATAGATGCCTGAGTCTGCTGCTCTGGTCATGTTGTACAGGTCAGGACTGCAGTGCACAGGGGAGGAAAACAGGAGAAATGCAGTGCTGCTACACCAAACTGAAATAGGAACAGCAGTGTAAAAATGCCAAAACTGATAAGAAATGTGGACATACATACATACAATTTTTTTTTTTTTTTTTTTTTTTTTGTTTTTTTATCCCTTTTTTTTTTTTTTTTTCCCCTTTTTTTTTTTTTTTTTCCCCTTTTTTTTTTTTTTTTTCCCCTTTTTTTTTTTTTTTTTCCCCTTTTTTTTTTTTTTTTTCCCCTTTTTTTTTTTTTTTTTCCCCTTTTTTTTTTTTTTTTTCCCCTTTTTTTTTTTTTTTTTTTTTTTTGAGCATGCTTAATTGGTATATTTGAAGTTTCAGCAATGCCCTTTCTGGTTTATGGATTTTCTTAATAAACAGTATAGCATCTGAAAATGTATCATGAGAGTGATAAATGTACAATAGTGTTTCAGTACTGTCTATGATAAGTAATTGGAAAGCAAATAGGAATAAAGAAACAGATTTCTTTGGTTTTTAACCTTTCCTTTGAAGTGTCATTGTTGATTATTAGCTACTGGAATTATTCAGTGCACTGCTCCTTGTTGTCCCTCAGGTACACATGTGTTTAATTGTTTTAATTACATTTATAAGTTTCCATATAGAAACTGTTTCCAGTATTCATCCATCTTTCTGCAGATACTTGTCGTACATGTTTCTGATTACATAGCTGTTTTCTTTGAAATGTTCTCTCCCACCAACAAAGTGAAATTACTTTTATTTTTTTAAAAGTTAATGGTAAAATTGTTAAAATAAAAATCAGTAATAAGAACGTCACTTACAATTTACATATCCTTCTCTGTACCCAGAATCTTGCTTTAATGCACAGTTCTTAAAAAAAATGTTCTCCAACGAATCACTTTTGCTCAAAGCAAGTGTTTTTGATTGCTGAAAAGTTGTTTTAATAATGCTGAGACTGCCCATTTCTAAATAGTCAGTAAAATGACACGATTTGGTAAAGTATTGTAGAGCAGCAGATTCCCTGAAATCTTCTGTTTAAATAAATCCCAGTGTAACTTTCAGTGTTCTTGATCATTCTGCCTTTTAGGGCAAGTCTCATCAACAGCTAAGACAGTTCTGCTAATTAATGGTGTGAATTCAAAAAGCATTAACTTCCTATATGGAAGTCTCTTCTGCTCCCTCAAAAAGATAAAGCTAAAGCAGATTAGCACTACCTCTCTTTTGAATGGGATAATCAAGGAGGTATTTAGTATATTTTACATTCACATCTTTACTTACTTCAACTTAATTTTCTTTAGAACAGAAAACCATGAACTTGTAAATTCTAACCATTTCATCCCTTTGTGACTTCCATGACCAACCATGCTACTATTACTTTCAATTAGAAAGTGCTCTTAAACTCTGTTGTCTTTTCATCAATTTTTGTCCCCCAGGGATAATCAAAACATTACTAGAACCCTCACTTTGTGTGAACAACGACCTGTTCTACTCTTCTTTCCTGAAATCATTTGCTTGTGCCTAAAATGTTTCATATCAAAAAGAAAAATAAAATTCAGACAATGATGAGATTAGAGAAATGCCGATGAAGAGTGCAGTAGAATGGCACAAAGAAAAATGGCAGCACACATGAAGTGTGAACTAGATGGTCTTGAGGTCCTTTCCAACCTTAACTAGTCTATAAAATGTGATTAAAACAGAGCTTACAAATGTACTTTTCTGGACAGTGTCCAAAGTAGGGGAAATATTTGGATTAATAAATATATATGTGGAATATTCCTCAAAATAATCATGTAGAACCTGTTTAAAAGTGGAAGATGAGGGATGGACAGGTTATTAAAGTTGTTTCAGTGGTTTTTACCACACTGGCTTTGCTGAGGAGACACTTCCTGAAAACATAGGATTGTGTTTTATTGATTGTTCACATGCAGCATTCCATGTGATTTTTTTAAATTCTCACTCTCCTCATTCTTTCCTTCTGACTCAAGACAGGATACCTTTTGCTATACCTGGTAGGATTTTATATAGTTCAGAGGTTTGCATTTATATGAAGAACTGGGGGAATAACACGTCTATGAATCACTTAAGCCTGATCAAGCAAGGATAATTTCACTTTTCACTGAAATTCAAGGGGAAAACAGGATTAACAAGATATTACAGAATCAGTTTTCAGGAAAGAGAATTTTGTGCAGCTAATAATTTATATAATCAGTTATATTTTGTGCAGCTAATAATTTATATAATCAGTTCTATTTTGTGGTAACCCCTATAGAAAATAATTCTAGGCAGAAATCTTTAGTTAATCTAGTTCAGTTGAAGTTGTACAGCATTATATCTGTATAGGACCAATACCATTTGGGAAAAATAGGTTATCTATTACTTATATCTCATTAACATATTGATGCTAATTTTTGATTGTACTGTTTGTGAAAGCTTTAAAAACTGAATAAAATCGAAGAAACTAATTTTATTCCAAAACTCTTCTGTAATTGTTCAGGTTAGAAATCTGAATGAATCTCTCCCCTTCCCTGTTATGTATTATTCATGAAGGCCTAAAACTGGCCCTCTGTGACCATGAAGCGTACTCTTTTAAAATTCTAATGTAATCCTATTCTTATGCAATGAATTATGGAGCTATCAGATCAGCACTCATGGTGAGGAATTTCAGATGATTAGAATTCTTAATGATTAGCTCCACTGTCTAAGTTCTGCATTTGCTCATTTGTATGGAAAAATTCTCCTGATGCTCAGCAGATGCCCTACTGTTGTAATTTAATGAACTGAATTTTAACTCCATATCATTTAAAAAAATTCTGTCCCAACCCCCTTCCAGAATTTTTAATGGAAAAGGGAAAGAAAGCTGATTAAAATTTTAGCATTCTTCTCTGAATCCAAAAAGAATTGTCTCACCAAAGAGATGACAGAAAAGACACATTTGACTTATTTACTGTTTGAATAAAAAGATACATTTCCAAGTGTCATTAAATGGCACATTAGTGACCTGATTTATTTTAATAGCATAGATATTTATATTATTTGATTTTCCCTCTTTCTTAAAAAGTACAGGTTAACACTTGATTTCCATAAAAAATATCTTTTCTGTATTTATAAATTACTTCCCATTAAAAATATCTACATATGTGTATGTAAAATCTGTAAAATAGGAAGTGATTATACACATGTACATGAGGTTTTCTATGTATACATATATAAAATACATTTTGTGCACAAACAATATATATCATGCATTTTATGCTGGGGAGAGACACTTCATTAGGGACTGTAGTGACAGGACAAGGGGTAACAGGTTCAAACTTAAACAGGGGAGGTTTAGATTGGGTATAAGGAAGAAATTCCTTACTGTTAGGGTGATGAGGCACTGGAATGTGTTGCCCAAGGAAGTTGTGAGTGCTCCATCAAGGCCAGGTTGGATGAAACCTTGGGTGGTATGGTTTAGTGTGAGGTGTCCCTGCCTATGGCAAGGGGGTTGGAACTAGATGATCTTAAGGTCCTTTCCAACCCTAACTATTCTATGATTCTATTCTATAATGTAATTGTAGTATATAATCTATATATATTATACATATAAAATATATGAAGTCTAAATGATATAAAGGTTTTCTTCTCTCATCCATTTCAGTTTAGTACATTAATCTGAATTTTCTTCTCTAGGCTAAATTTTGTACTAAAAAACAAAGTAAACCCTAAATAAGTTTTCCATTAAAGAAAGGTTATTCTCTGACTGGGTCTAATTGACCTCATCAATGCAAATCTGGAGTTAGTTGATTTGCATCAATGAATAATATAATTGCCTAATGCAGTGAGAATAAAATTTCCAATCCTAACTTCCTAGAACTCAGTTTAATTTTCCAGTGGTACTAGTTTTATGCCTCAGGTATACTTTAACAGTTAGAAATACTCAATTAACTGTATTTAAGTGGCTGTGATTTTACTTCTTAGTTTCATTCAATAGTCTGTCCCCACCCCCAGTTTCTCTCCCTCCTGTTTCAAGATATAACCAATCTATAAAGTACTGCTGTATCTATTAACTCACCGATCATGTAGGCTATCAGATGTCAGGCTCATGATCCTGATAAGCTTTGGTGTTCAGTGCTCACAGTCAAAGTAATCATTTATGGTATAAATAAATGCCGAATTAGGCATTCCTTTCTACCCATTACATTTCTGCTTTGATCCACCCTATACACTGTTTGCAGTGATCAGATCATGAAATAACATTATGAGGAGTGCATAATTATGAAGGCAGTGTGTTTTGTGTAATTTGATTTTTCTACTTTTAAACAGTCATGAAGCTAAATATTCATTGGGAGGAAATAAGTAAAAGAATTTAAAGTGAAAGAGTGGAAAATTAGGACCCTCAGAAAATCAGTTGATCTTTTGAAGTTCTCGAATTAAGTTTTCCAAAACTGAATAAAGTTAAGGTTTCTATGCAAAATGTCCATTATGACTCCTGAAAGTAAAAAATATTATATGAAATATTGGGGTGTCTTTGTGTATATATTTCTATATGAACCAAGGACTTTATCTAGTTGTTTATTGCGGTGTGTTATCCCCAGCCAGCATGTAAGTACCAACATGGCCGTTCACAAACTTCTTCCCCATCAGGATGAGGGAGAGCATCTGTTGTGGTTTAAGCCTAACCAATAGCACAGAATGCAATAAAATTATTTTCTTACTTTTTTTTTTTTTTAGTGTAAACTCTTTAGCTATATTTACTTTTACCCCATTCCCTCTCCAATATTTTTCTTTTCTTGTGTTTCTTCAATTCTGTGTCTTTCATCCTTCTTTCCACACACAGTTCACACATGCATTTATACAGATAATTTCTCCTTTTTTTTCTGACCCAGGTGCTGTCTCCACTTTTTCCATTTTTTGTATCTCAGCTGTGTTTTCCTGTGATTGTTAGTTCCACCAACAAATAGGTTATGAGACTGTGTGTTGAAAGTGTTCTCATTCCAATGTTCCTTTTTCAGTCTTGCACATGCTGAATACTTAATTGGCACAGTTCTTGCTCCTGAATTCAAACATCAGAGGGATTCTTCCACCACAAAATAAGGTATGGAACAGGATGGAACAACAAGCTGAGATCTGAAACATAAGGAGATAACTTTTGCAGCCAGCCTATTTTAATAGACATTCTGAAATATTTTTTGTGATTTTGAGAGGAATGACATGCCTGTGAAAGTTTTACAGCTTAATGTTGATGTAGTACGGGAGAAAGGCACAAGATAGCAAGTCTCTATTACTTTGTCAAAGGAATCCTTTTAAAAAGATGAAATGTCTGAACTCTGTGGAAGTCTGGTTTCAGTTTTACTTTTAAAAGATAAGATCAAGCATCTGCCAAAATGCATTATTCACAGTGAAATATTTCACTGATTCTGTCCTGCAGATACCTTGAGGCCTATATCTTCTGGCAGTATTACTGCAGCAACAGAACTGTCATGAGGGAAGGGTTATTTACAGTCATTGAGAACAACTTTTCCCTGATGATGGGCAGGCTTTTGAAAATGAGCTTGTGTATTGGAAAATGGAGAGAATTTCTGCCGTATGCTTCATCTCAAAGGTCAGCAGGGAGCTGCAGTGAATATTTTTCTCTGATTTTGCTATCTGGCTACCTCTAGTGACATGACCCAGTTCTTCTTTCTTAAAAAAAAAAAACCCAACAAAACAACACCCTAAAACCAAATCCCACACCCCCAGTAGTTGAAAAAAAAAAAAAAAAAATTGAAACAGACTCTCTTCTGCATCTTATCATCTCTTCATTAAGTGCAAATTTTTCTTCTTGATTTTCAGTGTAGTGAAAATTCAGTGAGATAAGATGGATGTCAAAATGTGCCTAAATTTTCTAAGCTAAATTTAACCCTTGGCTATGATGGATTTCCAAAATTTAATAAAAATATAATATCTATAAATATTTTTTTAAGGTTTCTTTCTGCTTTAATCAACTCTTTGAAGTGCAATCTAAGACACAAAATTTATCAAGAATCTATTGAAAAATTCTATATTTACAAACTGAAATGAAGTAGCTACACCAAATCCCTAATCACTTTTGGAAGGTCTAGCTGCTGAATCCTGCCTAGTTTCTTTTTAGCAGGTCTGTCAGACCTAGAATATTATGGTCCCACTGCTCAGATCATTCCCTTAAAGTTGTAATGCTCTGAAAATTGTTTTCTGGCATTTTTTTCCCAATTGTCATTCGATTTTAGATTTTCAAGAAGGAGGGCCTCTGTGCATTTGTTATTTCAGCATCGGCTACAGGAAGCCAGAATACTTGATATTTCTTATACTAAGGAGCACCAATTAGAGTTAGCATGAAAATGAGAGGCTCTGGTTAGATAGGGAAAATGAGAATCTGAAAGAAATTTGAATATGATAGGCAAGTTAACAAATGCCAATTTCTTCTCACTAATTAACAAAGTAATTCTATTTTCAACTATAAATACTAACTAAAATATGTTGTGCTTATAATCCTTATTTGCATATGTAACAGCATTGTAGAAGTATCATAATTCTTACAGGAGATAAATTAAGATTTGTTTGGCTTAGTTTGAGCTAGTCTTCTTCGTTCTTTTTTTTATTCAGGGGAGATACACAGGCATGCAATGACTTATTCCAGCCTAAAGCAACTGTATAAAACATGAAAAACTACTTTAAGCATATCTTTTTCAAAAGTTTATGCATAAATTACAGAGGAATCTAAATAAGTTAGCTTATAGCAGACCCTAAATTTTAAAAATCTGGAGCTAAGAGGGCTCTCAATCTCGATTAGCAAGAAATAGTTGATGTAATCAAAAAATACAATTTAAATAGAGATTATTTTGGGGTTTTAAGGCTATTATATCACTTTATAAATATAGCAAAAGTGCCATTAACTACTGATGTGCAAGTAGCTATTTCTAGTAAGCAAGTAGAAAAAAAAAATTAAAAACCTCTCTCAATGTGTTTTGGTTTGTTTTTTTTTTGTTGTTGTTGTTTTGTTGAGGTTATTTTGTTAAAACTAGACATACATAGAAGTAAAATAAACACTGATTCCTTTCTCTCAAATCACAAAATAACTCTTGTTGGTGAGCAGCACATATGAATGATATCTTGCTCTTAGTACACCACTCCAGCNTTTTTTTTTTGTTGTTGTTGTTTTGTTGAGGTTATTTTGTTAAAACTAGACATACATAGAAGTAAAATAAACACTGATTCCTTTCTCTCAAATCACAAAATAACTCTTGTTGGTGAGCAGCACATATGAATGATATCTTGCTCTTAGTACACCACTCCAGCTAAAAAGTCTAAGGTCACACACTTATCTTAAAGTATATAAAGGGGAGACAAAGTGATTCAAAGGAAATGTCAGATTTCATCTAGTGTTACATATATCTTATTAAAGTTTAATTACATAGACTTTAAATATTTATCAAATGGAATCCAAATAACTTCATTGTAATGGAACCAGAAAGTATGTTGCACAAGCCTATTATACACACACAAAAATGTACTTCATAATAGTTTTCAGAATTATTATTATTACTTAATGTTTTCTCATGCACATGGCTGTTGTAGACTCCATTCAAAAATTCTCCCACAGCAAGAACTCCAGTATTTTATAATTATTTTATGCCTCAATTAACATGACCTTTAACAGAAGAGAAAATGTTTTGTCAGTGATGTTTTTTCTTAATCATAATGGAATAGTATGATAAATAGAAAGCACTGCTTAAATATTGTTGCTTTGTATTGAATGGAATGTTCACTGCAGTGTTGAATTTACTGAAGTGGTCTCTATATGTCGATTATATTTGAGAAGGAAGTTAATTTTTCTTTCTTTACCAAAATATCTCACTTAGCTTTTAAAATCTGATTCTACAGAATACAGAAATTTTCAATCCTAAATATTTTTATCTGAAATAAAATAGAAGATAAAGAAAACAAGCTTTCATAGAGAGTGAGCATCATTTACCTTTTAACTGAGGCATCTTGTGAATCTATGAGGCTGGCTAGGATGCTATTTATTGGGTGTTAATCTATAAAAACATATATATATGTATATATATACATATATATGTATGTTTTTTCACACACTGATGTCTTTCTTAGACTTTAATAAAATAAGGTCTTTCTTTAAGGTAGCAGTATTTGTTAGTAATAAAAATCCCAAACACCACAATATTATTTTCAGAACGAATAAGAACTGAATATTGATGATGGAATTGAGTGTGTTTTCCCTACTGTATAATGATGTGATTCTTTGCATTAAAACCTTTTTTTCTTTTTTTTTTTCACATTATTTAGTATTTTCTTATCTTGGCTTTTTTCAATAAACAATTAAAACTCTTTGTAGGAATCTGAATTGGCAGTCTTTGTTTTATAGGAATCTGATTTCATTTTATAGAAGCAACACTGTAGCTTTCAGCATTTTATATGTATCCTAGAATCATACGTTACAGTGTAAACTGTGCTCAGAAATATCATTTTCCTCATGTGAAGGTTGCCAAGCAACAGTACTCACCATGTTTTCATTGACCACAAACATATCTCTGTGTGGTCTCCCAAAGAAGAATACATTTTCATTTTTATGTTAAAGAGAAGGCAAATAGGAACTTCAATTTCCTTGGAAACAGAGATAATAATAAGACAAAACTGACTGACTTTTTTATTAAAATTCCTTCACTTCAGTTACACTGCCTTTACTCCATAACAATGATAAAAGACACTTATTAACAAAGGAGGGGCTTGGAATCAGGATAACACACTTTGGCTGCTTTGTACAATTTGGTCTTTTTAAAATGTTTTGGTTACCTGGTGTGGGGAAGAGAAAAAGCATTTTTGGTTTCCTGCATGTGAATACAGCTAAAACCTGCCCATGTATTGCAGAAAAAATTGTTGGAAAAAAAGTGTAGGCAAGCCCACACGTACTCACATATCTTTTTCATAGACCTCCACCCAGTCTCCCTGAACTGGAACGCTTGGTGGATCACCAAACCCAGAATAGAGTCCAAACAAGAGTGAGATCTGGCCTCAGCATGAAATTATCCTTTATCTTCATCAGCCTCTGGCTGCTCCTTGTAGATGTCTTGTTAGAATATATTATAGGATATGATAGAGATAAGCTGACACTATAACTAACTTACAGATACATCATTTAATGTATAAAAGATAATTTTAGTATGTAAAATTATTTTGAGTCATTTTCTTCTTACCAATAGGAATAAATACCTATAGTAGTTGTTTTGTTTATGGTTTTCTAGTATTTTTTTATATATAGCTTGAAAACTGCAGGGTTTTTGAAGCATAGTTTTGATTGATACTTTCAGGGTATCAATCTGGGATACTTTCTTATAGTTTTGGAATAACACTCAGGAGTATTATGATATTTTTGTCAATACATGATTTACAATAGATTTGTTAATGTACTGTTAATACTATGAGATATTAATATACTGAGTGACTAAATATAGTATAAAAAAGTAAAATATAACAGTATATTGTTATAATATAGAGAACCTAAATAGTAAGAACATTACCTAGATTATAAGAAAATATTAATTTAAGCTAAATACAGTGAATTCTTGATGTATTATTATATAAATAAGTTTAGTTCTATAAAAAATAAAATGTTTTTTAACATAATTATATTATGGATATGATATGAATATTGGTGCATACGAAGTTTAATACTTCTTTCTTCAATAAAGCATTTAAGTTTATGTTTAATTCTTATTATAACTAATAGAATTAGGTGAATGCATAGCCTAAGAATATGTTTACTTGCCCTCTAAATTTTATGGCCTAAGTGAAGCAATGCGGATGATTATATGCAGAATCCTGTGAGGTAGAAAACGAACCAAGCATATTCCACTTTGCTGAAACTTCCAGAAAAAACAGAACTGTGTTTTGTAGAAAATTCATATTTAGCATCTCATGACTAAAGAGGTATTTCAAATTACTTTGCAAAATATTAGCTTGAATGAGGCATAGAAACAAAACAGGAAATTAAGATATATGTAGAATAAAAAAAAAAAAAGTATTTTTAGAAATGTAAAGAGATTATAACTACTGCTTGATATTAGATATGAAAATAAAGCAACTGAAAATATAAATAAAAAGCAAACTTTCGCATCTGGTTAGATGAAAATAATTCTTAATGCATTAAAGGCACAGATGAGTTGCAGGAGTTAATTTTACATATCTGTATGGGTATTTCAAAGGTTGCATGAAATGAAATTTTTCTTCTGATCCATATCAATTTGTAAAGGTAGGCAATTCAGCTGCTTCATGAAATATATTCTTATGAAGCATGACAAAATCCAATTTGCCAGTAAAATCCATTTAAATTAAAATCAAGGTGTAATCTTCATACAATTCACTACTTGGACCATACTGGTGAAATGAGATCAGATACCCATGCTCCACATTTTTGTATCCTGGTGATTTTCAGCACTATTTAGCAGAAATTATCGTCAGTTTAGAAGCTGCAGGAAGGTCACAGAACTTGCTTTTTCGCTCTGCCAAACTGTTCAAGCAAGAAACCATACTGGGGTCATTTGACAGCTTTTCCTGAGAACTGCTAGTGGTTGCATACTTGATTAGCGATATGATTGTACCTACCACCCTCAGAGAGGGAATTTACCTTTCTTCCTTCTCTTAAGTATAACTTTAAAATCATTTTAGAACAAGAAGTTTTTTTTTTTTCAAATTGTTGTAAGAAGCTGTACATGATATTTAAAATTCTCTCATCTTTGTGTGGAAATCTCTTTTTATTAGTCTTTGTGGTATTATTATCCAGTAGAAATAATTCCAACCCCTAGTATGAACTGATTTTTTTTAAGAAGCATGGAAACTTACAACTTCAGGTAAGCAAGGAGTTGCTGAAAAATCTTTCTAAAATGCAGCTCAGGCCCAGCACTGCAACTGGTCAGTTGCAGGCTACCTTTTGGCCTCCTGCTTCAGTTTTAACTTGATGAGACTGCTAATAGATTTTCATACACACGGATTACGATGTGATATTCTCTGCAAAGGTTCATGCTTGTGGCAAAGTTTTAACAAATATTCAGTCCCGATTCACCAAAATGTTCAAGCAGGCACTTATTATATAAATCTGGAGTCAAAGAAAACATTCTCACGCTTGGCTTTACACATGTGCTCAGCTGTTTTGTAAGCTATTTAAACAAGTGTTTGAGATGAACATTATTTGCCTACTTGAAGTACAACAAGCACAAATTACTTTCATTTAGGTAGTATGCATTGCTCTAGACTGCTTAGCACATGCTGAAATGCGAAATTGTTCAGCTTAGAACGGACCCCTGAAACTTCTGGCTGAATAAAATTGAAACTGAGATTTCAAACCATTTTGCGAAACTACTAATACCTATCAGACACTCATCAGTGAATTCCTCTGTGCATCTTCAAAAATTTGCTCTGATTGTGGTCAGTCAGAAAGAGGGAGTTGCACTAACTATTTACAGCTAGAACATACTTAGAAGTACTTTAAGGGATCAAAAACTTTCCAAATAAAGCAGTTAGAATGTACAATTTGAGTACAATTTTTTTTTTTTTTTTTTTAAGAAGACAGAAGGANTATTAAGTACCCATAAATGAGTTCAATAATGATATTAAATAGAATTTCCCATTTCTGCCTAAATTTTTCAAACTGTTGCTAGTAGATGAGGGAAAATTTTTTTTTTTTTTTTTTTTAAGAAGACAGAAGGAAAGTACTCTTTGCTTTGTAAGATGACAGTGAAAACAGATTAAAGAACTCAGTTATGTCACACTTGATACTGTATGATATTGAGGTTTCTTAGATGAAAAAGGAGGGGGTGTTCATCAGAGTAAAATATTTTTATTAATTTTTCAAGCTTTCTTATATATTAAGACTTGTAAGCTTGTTTATAAATATGGTATTAGGTAGACAAATTGCATTTTTCCTTAGGATATGTCTACTTGCATAGTGTTGAGGAATACATTCTTTGTGTCTACAAATATCAGTTTGAGTATCATTGGAGCCATATCCTAATT
Organism: Agapornis roseicollis; assembly: GCA_002631895.1. Classification (NCBI taxonomy): domain Eukaryota; kingdom Metazoa; phylum Chordata; class Aves; order Psittaciformes; family Psittacidae; genus Agapornis; species Agapornis roseicollis. The sequence continues at coordinate 47,854 of NDXB01019663.1, read as the reverse complement.
AAAAATAATAGGACCGGAGACAGAAATTTTCTTTGACTTGGTTGATCACTGGCAAAATATTAACTGGTTTGATGATTGCATGGAAAGGCTCTGTTTTTTATGAACATAGAGTGGTATGCCTGCTTGTACTGTCAAATATCTCATTTAAATGAGTATAATACCTATTTGCTCAATTATTACCTCAGCAAATTTGGAGTTGAGTTTCATGTAATATATATCAGTCCAAGTCTCATGTCCAGAAATATATATCAGTCCAGAAAATGTCTGAACATTTAGCAAGTCTACTGGTATTAAAGTCAGTATTTTAGCACTTTCAAGAGGAACACATTTTTAATATGCTCATGAGATTTTCTTTGTGTTTATCAAATTCCCTTCAGGAAAATAGCATACATGGATTTTAAAAATATTTTTTTAAAAATTGAAAAGTATTTTAATATTCTTTTAATATTTTATTTTACTTGCACAATAAGACTTCTACACTCATGTAATGAGAATTAAAAAATTAGTAGTTTTGCTTGCTTATAAACTTTTCATAAATATTTGGCATAAAAATTTTGAGAAACGAGAAAGTGCATTTTCAAGGTAAGTCCACATGCATGTTTGCATATGATTGTCTGAATGAAACAAGGTTTGGGGCTAAAATGTGAGTGTGGGTTGCAATATATCTTTAATATGAGCTTCAGATTAGTTTCAAAATTTCAGTGCATGATTTGGAAATTATGTGGAATAAACAAAACATCAAGCATATGGTTAGTCAGCCACAGAATTTCAACCATTTCTATGCACATATTTTACAGCAAAGAATTGATTGATAGCAACCTTTGACATTTTCAAGCATAAAAATTACCCTCTACTCCATTCCTTTTCATGACAGGCATTTTTTTTTAGAAAAGAGAAGAGAAATATTAGGTTGAACATAAAGATGCAAAAAGGAGGGTATGTGGGAGAAGGCTGAGCTCCTGGCAGACGAGCAGTTGAGCTCAGGGTGGCTGTAATAGTGGCTGTAGTATGGGAATAGCAATGCAACCAGTTTTTGCCTCTGGTGAAGGGAGGAAAGCATGCATAAATCAGAATTCCCTGTCTTGATGCAAACAGGTAGCTTTGGCACAGATTTGCTTATGCCCTGCAGCAAACCAGTTAATTAGCAATGTATAAAAAGCACCTACCAGTTGTGTGAGTTCATATAGTTGCTATTATCACATAAACTGCTTGGAATTAATGTTCTGTTTCAGACAAAACTTCAATATGGCAGAGAAACTGAGAGATAACTTTAGTGAGATTTCATTACAGCAAAAGCTGAATTTCTCTTCTGCATAAATATGATCAGGGTCAATTAATCAAGATCTGAATTACAGTTTATATACCATATTTTTGTAATCTTATCAAAATTCATTGTGACTCAGTGACACCATAGCAAAGCCAACCTGGAGCAGAGGCAGCCATAGTCCAGATGGGTAAAGGTTGCAAAGTCTGAGGGTCTGCTCTGGGGCTTAAAAATAACTACATTTATCAAATATTTTTCTTACCTACCATGATTTGCTTTCTTTGTTGATGAATCTTTTACTCAAAGAATAAGGAAAATATATGTTCAGCTGAGTGCTGTTCAGTGTGTTGAATGAATTATTGGTTGATTCACTGATTTCCTGTGTACAATGAGGTACAGATTATTTACATTTCTCTCACAAAAAAGTCTTCAGTGGAGCAAATTGTATTTATTTGGTTCTGAAAACTGGGGAGAAAATAAATTTTGTTGGCAATGCTTTGTCTGAATGGGTTTATGCAACCCCAGTAGTTAAGTAGCCAGATATAAATTTAATAAAGGAACCATTTCATTATCCCTTAAATGCAGGCTGAATTGTATTTAGAAGATTCTAATCCAGACTAATTTAGATCACTTCTCAGCAGTCTGTGTTGGAAGAATAACAAAGAAGTATGTTTCTTCAATGAATGATAAATCAAAGGATATGGTAAGGCCTTTCATTTGATGTCGCGGCCAATACTTGTTTCCATTAGTTACCAAGGAAAAAAAGTGTTCCTTTTCAATTTATTAGTGCTTAAAAGTTGTTACTCTTCCAAGAGAGTGGCAGCCTGCAAAGAGGAAATACATAGTGTGTTCTCAGTTATTTCTTATTCCAACTTTGGTTTATATCATGGATCTTAAATGATTCTGAAGGTATGTAAAGTCAGAGCATTAGGCTGATTTTTTTCTGTTAAACTTTATTTATTCTTTGTGATAACGCAAGTATTATAGCATGCCCTAACAGCTATTTTAAAGGCAAGCTCAGTTTTATTCCGAGGTCTGTTTAAAT